>CAIGRL010036235.1:0-16684 GCA_903798325.1 Fraxinus xanthoxyloides
TTTTTTTTCTTTTTGTTTCAATTGAATGGGGAGTAAAATCCTCAAAATATGGTGAAAATGACTTTCGGCGCACGAAAAGTGAAAGATAATGACATAAATATCAAGAAATAAAAGGTAACAACGGTATTTATAATACCCTCTAAAGATAGGAATGTTTTGTTCCAATTAGTCATAATGAGAATATTAAAAATTTGTAAGAATTCTTTGATAGGGAACCAAAGTTTGGTATTCAATTTGAGAAAATTAAATAAAATAATAAAAAGAGCTTTTGAATTGAAATTTAAAAGTTTCATCCCAAATTCCCAATGCTTAAATGAAACATGATATGAAAACATTTTTAGTGTCGCGCTTTGGGCAATGGCAAAGGGCAAAGAGTGGGAATTTGGGATGAAACTTTTAAATTTCAATTCAAAAGCTCTTTTTATTATTTTATTTAATTTTCTCAAATTATATATATATATATACTTAATAGACTAAAATAAAATCAAATAAATTTTACTACTTGCATAAAGACATAGTAATATACGAAGCAGACTATGATTGTCTTTTATTTTGGGTTTGATGAATTTAGTATGTGAATGATTCTTAATTTGTTTTTTAGGTGAGAATAATTTGAGCTTTCTACCGAAATTATGTTTTTTTTTCTTGAATTCAAAATAATGATGGTTATCTTCTCTGTTGGGATTATTGAAATAAGAAAATAAATTTAATCTTTTGTAATATCATTTTCTGTTGGAATGAGAAAGGTTTTTTTTTTTTTTGGGTAATATCATTATCGTAATAACCATTTGAATATTGACACACTGGTTAATTTTTCTTGTGAATTTCTCCTTTCATAATGTTTCGTGTTAATTATCCACAATAAAATTCAACTAAGATGTAATTTTAATAAATTTGTTGGAAGAAAAATGGCACATGTGGCTCATTTTTACCATCTTTTAATCCTTTTTGATCATTTGATATATCTGTGGGACCCTTTGTGCAGTGATTACTAACACAAAATTCACTTTTATGCCCAAAAACACCCTTTTGTAAGGGGGAGGGAATTAAATTAAATGGGGTACATTGATAATTTCAATCATTTCAGTCAAACATTGTGGCTCCTCTTCACTGAGCATGATTTCTTCTAAAAATTAGATACAAGTGCCTCCCAAATAGACACTAAAATAAGGTTGAAGTGCTGGGAATAAATATAGTATTTTTTTTAAACTAAAATTATAATATGGATAGATAAAAATAGTGTGGATATATTTAAACAATGAATTTAATAAAATTAATGTTGAAAAGGAAAGTGGATGAATATAATATTTTTTTATAAATTTTAATAGAGATGAACTTAGAGAGTGATAAATATATAAAAAATGATAAATAAAAATGACGACTCCCTAAAAATAATATAATAATAACTGAAAATAAATTAAAGGACAATGAAAGTGTAAAGTAATTACCCCTTCCAAATATCACTTTCCTTGTTGAAAGTATAGTTAAAGGGTAATTATATTCACACAGCAATTCTTTTTTTTTTTTTTTATATTTGTACTACATGTAAATTACAAGAAAAGTTTTCAATATTCGTTTGCTTTTGCTTTTGCGTTTTCAACTTTTTTCTTGTCGCATATCATTCTTAGCTTTCAATTAATGAACTTATTTTGTCTCTAATCACGATTTTTATCCGAATATTCTACTAATGTACGTTGAAAAGATGCACAAATATTTTTTTTAACTTTTGTATTAGTTATTTATTTCACTTATTTAACAATATGAGAAATAAATATATTTTTTTCGCCTTCATAAGAAATATTTTGGACGAAATCGTCTTTGTAGACAAGATGTGAAAATTAATAGAGATGATAGTTTTTTTTTTCTTTTTTCTTTTTTATTTGAGAATATAAGTTTAGAAATAATAAAAGTTCAGAGATATTCATTGTAATTTGTAATTAAAATGTGGTATAGTTAATAAAAGTTGCAATGTGAATATATTTCCCATAATTGATTTCTTAATTTTCTAATATACTCATATCTTATTATCATCAAATATGAATTACTAATATTTAATGTAAGGTTATATTAGAAAAAAATGTAAGTAAAATATATATATTTTCAATTATAATAAATTAATAATTATATTTTCTTAATTTGTGTGAAAGTGAAAATAAATGGGACGAATGGAACACTTTTTAGCGCTATGTTGTTACTTAATTAATTATTGACACGTCATTTTCAAATTAACATGTCTCAAATTTACTTTTAATTACTTCACCACTAATCACCAAATTGATGACATATTAATAAATAAATGCATATACATTAAATTAGACAGCAAAAGTTGGACAGTGTGTGAATCAAAATTAAAATTTAATTTAAATACAAGTCAAAAATTAATTTTAACAATATATTTTATGAATTTTGTAATTTTTCAATCATACATTTTATCAAACTTTATTAAAAATTTAATTTTAATTTTCAATAAGATATTTATTATCAAACAAGGGGCATGTTAACTTTTTCAGAAAAGAGAACTCTTCCTGGCCCGCAAGGTTGAATTTCAAAGTGAAGAATCCACCATGGCTATGGAGGTAGAGAAAATCCAAACCGGCATGGGATTTCCGTATTGGAACCCGGTTCTTCGCTGGTTCGTTGCCGATGCTCCGTTCTTCGCATCCGGAAACATTGAAAGAGAACTCCTCGCTAAACAGGTAGACTTGCTTACGCCCAATCAAATATTAATTTCTTTTTCTTTTAATTGTATTTTTCAGTTGGTTTGGTGTTTTAATTAGGCATTCGAATTTAGGCATGTACGGCTTAAAATCCAATTGAAAATATAACCGTTATTCCATCTACTCGTATAATAAAAAACGACTAATTTTTCAATTTATACCGATTTTAATCACTACCAAACACCCTTTTAGTAGTTTTTGTTGGGGGATTAGGGTTGTGATCTTCTGAAGAAAGAAATAGTATTGATTTGTACTGGTAGAGATTTTAACTTATATTTATAGTAAAGTACTTTATTTTTATTTGATACGATAAGGTTCACCCATATGAACATGCCTGCACATTGAATTAAGCGTGACTTGAGAGGTTAAACATAAATTAGGCTAGTACAGTGCTTTTGCCTTTTTTAGGGCAATTAATAGCCGAAAGCTGTGCTTGGTGTTAATTTTTCTACAAATATTGAACAATTTTGAGTGTTTGGTAAGGATAAAGAAACAGCTGTCAAAGGAAAGAAAAAGAAATCAATTTATATTGAAAGGGAAAGAAATTAGCAAAAATAATAATGGCTGCAAGAGTTGTAACTGTAAGAGCTAATACAGTACTGTCACATTTGAGAGGTCATGCTGATCCTCCTAGCTGGTTTTGCGTGATTTACTAGGCAATCCCACTAACCACCAATTATCCCAGCAAATAAAATTGTAATTGAGAATTTCAATTAAACATTACTCCAACCCAGGAGTCACTGAGGTTAAAGACATTTTGAAAGAAAAAACTTTCCAACATCTGGACTGAGAATTGGAAAGATTTCAGCCATAGGAGGGACCTGCCCATTTGGCTTTGCTCCATTTAATAACTGGATTGCTGGAGTAGGAAGAGTGAGACCCTCCGACGCCCATGCCACTGTCAGTGGAGTCCTCCAGTTGCTGTGCCAGTCAAGGCTCCTAACTTAGATAGACAAGACTTAGGTTGTAACATTGAAGCCCGAAGGTGTAAATTTAGAAACTATGCTCACCCCAGTCCAAGAGTTTGGAATCTAGTAATTGTAACCATGAGATTGCTTGTAGAAGCTGGAGTAATGTTTTTTTTCCAAGGGGAAAATTCATAAGCAATTGTAAATGTGGACTCAAAATTCTATTCCTTGATGTTTAGTAGGATTATTAGGATTTATAATAAAGTTGAAGGAAGCATCCTTAATCAATTAAATATTTCCAAGTTTTAGGTATAAAGGTAAAATATGCGGTATTAACCACTGAAAAGATATGAAGCTAAAGTCAACTCTTAAGTTTATAGAACATCAATCTTCAAGAGTAAAAACTTGGTGCCATTTAGGAAAAGATAAGGTAATAAAATGAGGTGTATTAAGCCGCATTTGATGAAGCTTTGGACTCAGATTGATCGTCTATTGCTGATATAATTTTTTCCTTTGTTTTATTTGTATCTCCCTAAACATGTAATAGTGCTTTTCTTCCAGAACTATGTTCTATCGACAATGCTCCTTGGACATGTGTTTCCTAGTGAATCTACTTGAACCTCTTACATTTCTCGTGATATTTTCCGGATTGTGAAATATTTTGGCCTTCTTGTTTTCCGTTTCATCTAGCATACATGGGAAAAAAAAATTCAATGATCATAGAACTTTTGTGAAACAGGTTGCTTTGGATTTGACGGAAGATGAGAAACATCATATTCAAAATATGGAAGATGAGGGAAGCAGGTACTTATTTTGCTACTCTTTGATTTAGTGTCCTTAGGTCATATAATTAAATGATACGAAGGCAGAAAGATGCTACTAACAAGGAACAAAATTGGGTTCTTTTTCGTTTTGGGAGGAGAAACGTGTTACAATTGAATTTGGTATTGTTTTAAGTTTTGGCATGTTCATTTATTTCTGTAAATGATACTTTCATACTAAATACGCAACTTTTATCTGCCATTTCCATTACTCATGTAAATTTGTATGTTGGTCTTGGGCTTGTGTTGAGTGTATTATATTTTTATAGTTTATTCACAAATTGAGAAAGGGAAGGAATGTTAGATTTGAAAAGCTTTAAATCTCAAGAACTTGAAAACTCTTTTTTATGCTGTCAAGATCCTCCAATCAAATCACCCGGAGAATTATAAAGTGTGGAAGATATCCTGATCTATTAAGAATGAGTTTGATTACTGGATCTTGAATTATGCATTCTTGCTTACGGCTTTTTGATCTTAATTGCTTATTCTTGATTCTTGATTGCGGGTTCTAGATCTTCCTTCTTGATATGCCTCCTCTTGTTATTCTTGTGTTGATGGGATGACACAAATAATGAGAATTCACTTGCAATTTGGTAACCATAACCTTATATATATCTTTCGATATGTATTTCGGCCTATCATGAAATACAACTCAAAGAAATCTGGTGTCTACACATATTTAGACCATACCATATTAGATATCCAAAGTCCAATAATTTTAATTCTTTATTAGATCACTTTAAATGGGCTTAACCTTAAGATAGCATTTGATACACAATTAATTACATACGTGGGCTCACATGACAAATTAAAATCCAACAATTTCCCATTTGGGCTACATATGTTACCTTATAAATGTGCATAGCCTTATGACGTCAAGATTTAGCTATCATAACCAAAAAAATATCTCCTAAACATTCTCGTCTATTGATTATGTTAATATATGATCAAAGCGGTTTTCATTACAAGTATCATGATTAAAATCATCAATGGTCACGTATATCAACACAATCAAATTACATAGCTTGAGTATGAACGTGTATCATGGAAATTACATATATTGTGATCCAAACGTACCTATTTCCAACGGGTACTACCTTATTCTTTAATGAGATCAAATCAAAAGCTTTAATTAGAGTAAAAACTGAATTGAATACTTTATTTCTGTAAATAAATTGAATATCAATATACAAAATTATGTGTCTAAAATAGACTAATTCCAAATACAAACTCCTATTAAATTAGCATATCATCTAAAAGTGTAAACTATATAAGCGATGTGCTTATGAAAGGCTTTGTGTGGTAGTCCTTTGGTAAGCTGACCACTCCGAAATCTCTTCTTAATAACTAGGAATTTGATGTCTATAAACTTAGACTTTGTCAAACTCCTATTGTTGTTTGAATATAAGATTGCTGACTTATTATCGCAAAATAATTTGAGTGGTCTTTCAATTCTATCTAAAATGTGCTGCCCAGTGACAATCTCGTAGACATATTCCTTGATTAGATGTCTCATAACATGCTATGAACTCCGCTGTCATGGTTGAAGAAGTTACAAGTGAGACGCTTTGCACTTTTTCAGGACATAGCTCCTCCAACCAGCAGGTAGACATAGCCTGATGTGGATCTCCTACTGTCTTGGCAACCAACAAAATCGGAATAAAATATCTAATGATTTTTAATTGGTTTGATTTCCTATATGTGATCATGTAATCCTTTGTTCTCTGTAGATACTGCATAACCCGCTTTGCTACCTTCTATGATCCACCTTGAGTTACTTGAATATCTGCTTAACATTCTAATTATGAATTCTATATCCAGGCGTGTGCGTACCTGAGAATACATAAAACTCCCAACCGCCGAAGCATAGAGAATTTTCTACATTTCTTTCTCTTCAAGGTCATTCTTAAGGCATTGATTGAGATTGGACATGTCTCATTTAGTAATAGGGGTATCACCTGATTTACAGTCCTGCATCCCAAAACTCATAAGTGCCTTTTCGATATAGCTCTTTTGTGATAATCCAAGAATACCTCGAGAACTATCCCGGCTTATTTGTATCCCTAATACAAAAGAGGCGTCACCAATCTCTTTCATCTCAAAATTCATTGATAAAAATCTCTTGGTTTCGTNGCATAGAGAATTTTCTACATTTCTTTCTCTTCAAGGTCATTCTTAAGGCATTGATTGAGATTGGACATGTCTCATTTAGTAATAGGGGTATCACCTGATTTACAGTCCTGCATCCCAAAACTCATAAGTGCCTTTTCGATATAGCTCTTTTGTGATAATCCAAGAATACCTCGAGAACTATCCCGGCTTATTTGTATCCCTAATACAAAAGAGGCGTCACCAAAATCTTTCATCTCAAAATTCTTTAATAGAAATCTCTTGATTTCATGCAATAAACATATATCATTGTAGGTTAGTATGTTATCGAAATACAATACCAGGAAAATATGCTTATCCCAAAATATACACAATCATTAACTGCATTCATCTCAAAACCAAACGAGATAATTATTCAATAAAATTTGTGATATTATTGACGGGAAGCCTGCTGAAGCTGATAAATAGATTTCTTTAATTTGCAAACCATCTTCTTTGGGTCTCTGGACATAGTTTTTCAGTTGCACCATATAAATCGTCTTGTCAATGTTACCATTGAGAAACGTCATCTATACATCTATCTAATGTAGCTCAAAATCAAAATGTATCACAAGTGTCATAATAGTCCTAAAAGAATCTTTCGTAGAAATCGGAGAGCGTCTCTTTAAAGTCTATGTCTTCCTTTTGAGTAAAACCCTTTGCAACAAGAAGAGTCTCATCTTTTCGCATCACCCTTCGAATTCCCCTTGATTATAAATATTCATTTACAACTAATGGATTTTGCACCGGAAGGCAATGGGACGAGTTCCAAAACGTCAGTCTTTTATGGACTTTATTTGTTCATTCACAACATCAATTCACTTTTGAGAATTACCCCTTTGCATTGCTTGATCAATCCACTTTGGAGATTATCTTTTTGCATTGTTTGATAAAAGTTGATTATATCTTCCACCAATCCTATGTCATCCTTATTTTTCTGGAGAAAGACTATAAAGTCATTCAAATTACCTTTATCCTCTCTAGTGGATCTCTTTAATGGTATTTATTTTTGAGGTTGTTGAATTTGTTCTTTTGGAACAATCTCTTGAGTTTTTGTAATATTTTCTTGATTCGGAATTGTTTCTAGAACAAGATTAGGAATATGAATTTGTCCCTGATCTTGATCATTGCTAATTGCCACGAACGGAATTTTTACATATTCCTCCTCAAAAACAAAATCTCTAACTGTATCTTTCCTCGCAAATTCCACATTCTCAAAGAATCGAGCATTTTTAATTTCGAAAATGGACATATTAGTGGGATCATAAAATTTGTAATCCCTTGGGCTCTCAGAATATTCAATAAATAGTGACTGACAGTTCTGGAGTCCAATTTTTTTTTTTTAATTTTTTATAGGCCTATAAGGCCTTACTTCATTTGGACAACCCCAAATGTGCAAGTGCGTCAAACTAAACTTCTTGCCGATCTAAAGCTCATAAGAGTTTGACAGTTGCTTTACTTGGAACTCTATTGAGAATACAAGCTACATTTTTTAGTGCTTCTTTGCAAAGAGATTTTGATAAGACTGAATGCCTAATCATATTCCTTATCATATCCTTAAGTGTTTCTCCTTTGAGAGATTCTGGTAAGGTGGAATGTCTGATCATACTTTTTACCATGTCTTTAAGTGTTCTGTTTCGTCTTTCAGCAACACCATTCATGTCAGGGGATCCTGCTTGGTGTGTTGTGGGATGATTCCACATTCATCTAGGAATTTAGCAAAAGGCCCTCGACATTGTCTTTTGATCTGTCATATCGCTGTAGTATTCACCATTCCGATAAGATCTAACGTGTTTTATTCTTTTAATGAGTTGATTTTCGACCTCAACCTTGTAAGTCTTAAACACGTTCATTTTCATGAATGAGATACATATAGCTATAACGAGAAAAATCAGTTACAAACGTAATAAATGACTGTTGATCATTTCAAAAAGGCGAAGGGAATGGCCCACATATATTTGTATGAATTAGATCTAAGATATTCGAAGTCTTATTGGCACCTAATTTCTTTATGTTTATTTATTTTCCCTTAATGCAATTAATACAAACACTCGAGTCTAAAAAATTAAGGGGGTCAAGAATTCCTTTTGACACAAGCTTTTCGATTCTCTTTCGAGAGATGTTTTAACGACCCATTCATTTTTCACCAATCCAAGTACAATCTACCTCCGACCGCCTCGAACCCGCATTTTTAGTTACGTATAAAAGATGTAACTTATACATGTGAGAGATGAATCTCAGTAAATGAGTAATAACAAATTGTATCTCATATTTAAATACCAAAAATCATAACACGAGAATTAACATTTGAACTTCGTGGTTATAATTCTCATTTGTAGCGCTATTAAACTTCGCTCCTTTGAACTTATGAATCTTACTTCAATTGTTGAACGCCACAAGAATTTAATTTTTGATAAGTTCGAAATTAATTCAATGAAGAACGCGATATGTCTCACAATAATATCTCTTAAATTATATGTTTTTACAATGAATGGAATGAGTCCTATTTTATATGGAACTTGTAAAACCTAATTAAAAACGGAATTAAGCATTAAAAGATATCAAAAATCTACAATACGAGAGTTTTAACAAAAATAGAAGTTTATGCGAAATTCGAAAAATCGCGTCCCCAGTTTTGAATTATGTGGCTGCATAGGCTAATGGTATGCGGTTGCATAGGTCAGTTTCGATAAGAGGCGATGCGGCCGCATGCTTAGTTACTCTATGCGGTCGCATTGGTAAAGCTTCAGCTCCCTCATCCGTTGCTCGTACCAAATTGATCCATCTTGTTCTGTCTTCCATGTTCAGTATAAAACTTGTCATTTTGCTTATTGTGGTCGATATTTCATCCACCGTAGCTTGAACAAGTAATCACATGGCTTTTTTGACCTTCTTTGCTCGCGACCTAGTCCTTGGTCCTTCTTCCACGATTAACGGATCCTTGTCCTTGCTAACTTTCGTACCATGGATCTTATCATTCCCTCCCTCTTCAAAATGATCCTTTCTCGAATCGCCACCTACATCAAATAAGGAAATATCAGGACCATTGGTAGTAGTAGAAATGTTGAATCACCTGGAAAGTCCAACTTATAGGCATTGTCATTAATCTTTTCTAGCACTTGGAATGGTCAATCACCCCTTGATTGCAACTTTTACTTCCTTGAAGTCGGAAAATGTTCATTTCTCATATGCACCCAAACCCAATCTCCTAGTTCAAATGTAATGTGCTTTCGTCCTTTATTTGCTTGAGCATTAACTTATAGACATTGTCATTAATCTTTTTAGCACTTAGAATGGTCCATTGCTCCTCGATTGCAACTTTGAGTCAAAAAACATTCCTTTCTCATATGTGCCCAACCCAATATCCTGGTTCGAATGTGACGCGCTTTCGTCCCTTATTTGCTTGAGAAACATAATGCTCATTTTTCTTCTCGATCTGGCACCGTACCTTCTCATGGAGGGATCTTACCAACTCGACATTCTTCTTTCCATCTAAGCTACCTCTCATCAACGAGTAAAAAAATTAAATCCAAATGTGTTAGTGGATTAAAACCTTGAACAATTTTAAATGGAGTATAAGTAGTAGAACGCGTGACCTTATTATATGTAAATTCTATGAATGGCAAGCAATCCTTCCAACTCTTCAAGTTCTTATCGAATATAGTGCGCAACAGATGTATCATAGCCCTATTAACAACCTCAATTTGCCCATCCGTTTGTGGGTGACAAGTTGTAGAGAATGATAGCTTAGTTCTTACCTCACAAAACCTTCCAAAAATAACTAAGGAACTTAACATCCCTATCCGATACAGTACTCTTAGGTACCCCATTTATGTGCACTACTTAAAGAATAAATTCGCAATATTGGCAGCATCATCAGTTATATGACATTTAATGAAATCCGTCATCTTACAAAATCTATCTATCACCACAAATATGGAATTTCTTTATTTCTTAGTCTTAGGTAAACTCAACACAAAGTCCATTGACAGATCAACCCAAGACTCACTAGGAATAGGTAATGACGTATACAAACCTTGAGATAAAACCTTAGATTTAACATTTTTACAAGTGATGCATCTACTACAAACCTGATGAACATCAACCTTCATTTTAGGTCAATAGAAGTGTTCATTTAACGGATCCATAGTTTTCTTAATCCAAAGTGACCAATTAAATCTCCACTATGTGCTTTACGTGCTAACAATTCTCTCATTGAACACCTAAGTACACATAACTTATTCTCCCGAAATAAATATCTATCGTGCCTAAAGAATCTATCTATAGCACCTTTGTCACATGAATTATATATATTAGAAAAGTTCGGGTCATTAGTATACATGTCCTTAACATATTCAAATCTTAGCAATTTACACCCAAAGAAGTTAGAGAAGTATATACCTCCTTAACAATGCATCCGCTACGACATTTTCTTGACATTATCTGTATCTAATAACATATGGAAATGTCTCAATGAACTTCATCTACCTTGCTTGCCTCTCGTTTAGTTTACCTTGACCTTTAAATGTTTCAATAACTCATGATCAGTGTGAATCACGAACTCCTTTGGCCATACGTAGTGATGCCATGTCTCCAAAACTTGAACAAGTATATACAACTCTTTGTTATATGTAGGATAGTTGAGAACTACTCCACTTAGCTTTTACCTAAAGTAAGATTTGCATTCGTTTCTGCATTAAGACAACTATAGTACCTATTCCTGATACATCAAATTCAATCTCAAAAGTATTGTTAAAGTTTGATAGTGATAAAATCGGTGCGGTACACTATCTATCCTTAATAGTATTAAAAGCATGTTGTTCAACGCCCGAATGAAATCCTACACTTATCTTTACAATCTCCGTGAGTGGTGTAGCAAGTGAGCTAATATCTTTAACAAAACGCAAGCTAGCTAAAACATAAAAACTTCTTATCTCAATTATGCTTTTAGGTATTGGCCACTCATTGGTAGCTTTGATTTTCTCCTCTTCAATACCCTTTGCACTAATAACGTAACCAAGAAAAACAAGTTTTTCCATACAAAATGTACACTTTTTAAAGTTAGCATAAAGTTGTCTTAAAACCACAAGCACACATCTTAAATGTTCTATATACTCATTTAAATCCTTATTATATACCATGATATTATTGAAGTAAACTATTACGAATTTACCTATGTATGCACACAAGACATGGTTCATTAATCTCATAAACGTGCTAGGTGTATTAGTAAGTCCAAATATCTTGACTAACCACTCATATATTAATCTCATAAACGTGGTAGATGCATTAGTAAGTCCAAATAGCATGACTAACCACTCATATAACCCATATTAAGTCTTAAAAGCAGTTTTCCACTCAACCCCCTCTCTCGTCCTAATTTGATATCCCCTTTTGAGATCAGTTTTACTAAATATATATGATCCATGTAATTCATTAAACATATAATCTAATCTAGGTATAGGATGACGATATTTTACCATTATATTGTTGATCGCCAAACAGTCTACGCAAATCCTCCAAGTCCCATCTTTCTTCGGCACAAGTAGTACGGACACGGCACATGGAATCATACTTTTCCTCACATGCCCTTTGCTCATCAATTCTTCCACTTGCCTTCAAAGTTCCTAGTCTCCTCGAGATTACTTCGATAACTCGGTCTGTTTGGAATGACGGCTCCAAGTACAAAGTCAATTTGACGCTCAATGTGTTGAATGGGTGGTAGCCCAAAGCACGGAGTTACAGCGCTACGGCAACGTTGGAAGTTCTAAAAATTGTCCAAAAATCCCAAAAAAAAAAAATTAATAATAATAATTTCGGGCTAAAATTCACATCTCAAAAATTGAGAAATCCAAAATATAAATGTCGACCCTAAATTTTTCTTTATCCTTAAATAGTTTAAGATGAAGTTGACTCCGATACGACTTGTTAGATTTTAAAAGCTTTAAATCTTAAGAACTTGTAAACTTTTTGTATATTGCCAAGATCCTCCAATCAAATCCTCAAGAGAATTATAAAGTGCGAACATATCTTGATCTATTGGGAATGAGTTTGACTATCGGATCTTGATTACTAGATCTTGAATTACGTGTTCTTGCTTACGACTTCTTGATCTTAAATGTTTATTCTTGATTGTGGGGTTCTTGATCTTCCTCCTCGTTACGCTTGCTTTTGTTTTTCTTATGTTGATGGGATAGCATAAAGAATGAGAAATCACTTATTTAGATCAGCCCATCATGAAATACAACTCAAAGGAATTTGGTTTCTACACATATTTAGATTCATACCATATTAGATGTGAAAGCTCGATAACTTTAATTTTTTATTAGATCGCTTTAAATGACCTTAACCTTAAGATATCTTTTAATACTCAATTAATTGCATGTGGCCCCATGTGACAAATTAAAACCCAACAAGGAATGCCAGCCGAAACTCCTTTTGTCCTATTATAGCCCTTGTTTGAGCCGCATTTTTTTCCATCAAAATGTATTTTTGAATATCGATTTGATTCCATTTCAACCACACATTCTTCAATAAAATAATATTACACGCAAACTCAAAATTTTTCCTTATTTTTAACCACACATTCTCCATCATAACAGCATTACAAAAGGCATTTTTTGAAAAAAAAAATGGGGCTAAAACAAGCCCTTAATCTTGCAGTTTTTTTTTTTTTTGATAGAAGTTCGAATTGCGAAGTTAGTGATGTGTTCATAAATCTGAATTTTCTGTATTTTTCTGCTTATCTAATCCCTTGCGTTTGTTGGCGATAGAGAAGAACTTCTTTCTTAAATTATTTGTCTGTTACGTGGTAATGTTTCTGTAATGCACTATCTTCAACTTTTTAAGGTTATTTTTTATCAGTGAAGTGTTTTGTTCTATTGTTGGTTGTGGGGCACGTTTGAAATCTTTGGACGACTTTGAAGATCACTACCATGCACGGCATACTGCATCTTGTTCAGTCTGCTCGAGACTGTACCCTACATCACGCCTGCTCAGCTTACATGTATCTGAAGCTCACGATTCTTTCTTTCAGGCAAAGGTTGCTCGTGGTTTTGCAATGGTAATTTTCTTATTCTCTGCTCTTTTCTCTTTCCTTCAATCACTGGTTAGGTGCAATGTTGTTTAGTGCCGGCAGTCAGTTCGGTTGTTTGGCAGTTACTCCCTCCATCCCAATTATATAGACTTGTTTCGTTTTTCACACGGATTAAGAAAGCTCCTTTAATGTCATTGGAAAATTAATTTTTGCCAATGTCTTTCCTAATTTACCCCTATTTAATTTTCTGTATGTAAAATTAAATTATTATTAGAATTAATAAAGAATTTGAAGAAGAAAAAGAAATAAGAGTTGTTCTATGTTTCCAAGAAGTGGGAAATGTGTGTATTTGGATAATTTCAAGAAGTTGACACGTTAAGTGTGGAAAATTTAATAAGGGTATATTAGTAAAAGAACACAACAAAATATTCTACATTAGGAAACATGCTTATATATTTGAGACGAGAAAAAAGGAAACTCAACCTATATAATTGGGATGGAGGAAGTACTAATTTTGCTCTTTTACATGCTCCAGTGCTAGAGGATAGTATCTTTGTATCTTGACAAACTACCTCTACTACCTAGCCCTCCCCTGTGATTTTGTTCACCTGACATTTCATGTGTGCATGCATATGGCTCACGTGCTAAAGCTGTTAATTTGTGGGAGTATATATTCAAAGTGATTAGCCCAAAGAAGGACGCTAGATACATCATCTTGTGAAATTATAAAAATTCTAATAAGGTTTGATGGTAATGCATACGCATTATGTTTGGGTGTGAGTAAAAATTATTATCTAATTTTGTGTTACAGTACGAATGCCTTGTTGAAGGCTGTGGTGTGAAGCTGAAGACTTACAAGAGCCGGCAGCAGCATCTGGTTGATAAACACAAATTCCCATCTTCATTCGAGTTTTTCAAGAAGCCCCGGTCCTCAAAGAAACAGAGGCAAAAAGTCCAGTATAAACAAGCATCACACAAGACAGAGGAGGTTTCTACTGCAATGCAAGTCGAGGAAGAAACTCTTGACAATATCATCACAGCAGTCTCGAAACTAAGCACTTCGGATTCCCCTTCATCTATCAGCTTTGGCCGTCGACACACTCATGGTTTTTCTTTTATTCCTCGAGCTGTTCAGCGAGAAAGAAGATCAGAGTTCTCAGCTTCTCAGACAAAGGGATAGCTCAAATGTTTTTGGTGCAAATCTTGAGTTTCCACTTTCCAGAGATCTGGGACGAACCAGTTAGGATAGCAGGGATTTTTATACCCTCATCCATAACGTTATATGTTATATCCCCAATCCATATCCAATTTGTCTTGCCACCGCTGTCTATAGGATGAAGTCTCTTTTGGGCAGTTGCGAAGTGTAATATCGTCCATGTGGATGCTTACTGACCTGTGATTGTCTTTTTTTGTTACCCCACGGTTGAGAAATTATTGAATGTGGATTGACTTTGAAATTTTTTATTGGCACTTTCCTTTGGCGCCTATGTACCCAATCTATCATTTGTTGTACCTCAGCGTTTTCTAATTATGACACTTATGCTAACCAACCTTTTGTTGCAATCATGTTATAAAAATTTTCAAACTACCGATAATCTTCACTATGAATATCATTAAACAACTTGAAAGTGTGTGAATGTAAAATGGTCACGTGATGTTGGGGATGAGTGAAACAGGATATTGCAGCATAATGTTTGGGATAGGTTGAACGGAATATGTCTCATTAATATTGGGAAATTTTACCATATTTGAATTTTTAAATAAAAAACGAAGTCATCTGATTTGTTTTAGAATTAAAAAATTATTTTTAAACATTTTTATCCTTTTGAGTCTTGACATCGCATTAGTATTATGTGGTCAGTTGACATCTAAATAAACATTTATCATTAGTTGGGAATGTGAATGTCACAGTTTTAAAAGGTTGAGTGTTGTACTTGTGAAAGGTTAGGAATCTTGTGGTGAGATTTTCTGTTTTTGTAAAGGTTGATCTTTTTCTCGGCATATTTTGTGTGTTGGCATTGACTGACACAAAAATTTTATGACATCTATTTCTCCTTTTAAATTATGTCTAATTACAAATCTAAGAATACTTAATATTATTGGTAGCGCATGTTCAATACAATAACAATGATGTCAAATTGTGGACTAGATTCTTAGCCTCTGTTTAGGATTAGCTATAAAATGGTTAATTTATAAGTAGATAAAAATGAATAGGGAATAATACTTATGAATTTATTGAAATGTGCTTTTAAACATGAATTTTGACAATTTATAATTTCTTACAAACGGTTAATTAATAATCATAACAACGCAAAGCATGTTACAAATATAAATTTCTTGTAATCAATGCAAAACATGTTCTGATGACTGAAATACAAAATTTCTTTTGAATATGTAAATTGGGCTATAAAGAGTCAAAATCTATTTTCATCTTAATGGAAAATAAAGTTTCAAAATATAAACCTATTGCGGAATATTTTTTTTTTAGGATGACCAATATCTATTTTACATAGATAATGTTCAGTTTTATGAAATCTTCTTAATTGCCTTTTAAAAGGTCTTTAACATAATACCAAATAGGACTTAAATGTATTTTTTGGAAGACCTTTCCAAAGCTTGAAAACACTTTCAAAGGTCAAAAGTTTTTTTTTTTTTTTAAATATGATTAATGTTATTCAGCATTATTAGTGCTTAATATTAGTCTAGCTGTCAATAAATTGATTGGACATCTTAAATATAGAGCCCATATCTCTTCGTTTAAAATGTCCAATTATTTAAGAACACTTCAATGATGGCTAGACGAATACTTAACATTAGTGGGGCTAAATAAAACTCTTAAAATGTTTGACTATTTCACTAAATTCAAATAGGTACTTTTTGACTTATTAAAAAAAACCAAATCAAAACAAAATAGATGGGGTTTCTCTAAGGGGGTACTTTTTAAAATGCCCTGGTCAAACATCCAATTTTTGACTTTGCCATTTTTTTTCCATTCACCACAATAGCTTTCTATAGCTTAAAAGACGAAAATACCCTTAAAATAATACACAATTA
>CAIGRL010036245.1:0-11742 GCA_903798325.1 Fraxinus xanthoxyloides
TATGTGTTCGACTAAGTTCTCCCCACAGATAGAGCTCACTGTGTGTGTCTGCACACTTCATAAATTTCTTTTGGAAATTCTTCTTGAGGAGTGTGAGTTTTCGTAGTATCTTTGGAGTGACTTTGGAGTAGTTCTTTGTTATTTCTGCATTTTTGTTCTTGATCTCTCGTCGTCGCTAATTTTCGTAATTGGTTGCTTTGATTTGGATTTCTTCTTAGTGGGCAAAAGTATTGTCACCGTCGTTAATTTATGATTGCAAATTGATGTTTTTGGCAGCATCAATTTGAGGAGGGATGACAATGAGATTGAATAAGATTATGGAGATCGTAGAAAATTGAATAAGATTTCAAATATCGTCAAAGATTACGACTGTTATATATAGATTGTTTTTACCATTAATTAATATTGTAATTGATTGGTACCATATTTAGTTGTTATCTTGGTTTCTATATAATGAAAAAATCCCTCACATAAAAGGGCATAGAGTCTTTTATTGAGTATATTTGACACATGAGAGTACAAAATTTCGTTTACTTGATGAGCAAATATCATAAACGGGTCATTACCCGTTCAACAAAAAAATCTCTAACCGACCTTCCTGCACGTGATCTTTCCACACCATCAAGCATGTTGAGACTAGATGAAAACGATAACTCCATAATAGAATCTACGTTTTACAGGGGGAAAAAATCTCTGAATACAAGTTTTATGATCAAACGAATAATTAACAATTTCCAAAATTATGGTAAAACTTAGCATGTGGCATGTGATCTATTGGAAAATGCTACAAACAAAGGTGTCAAATGCGTGAAACAGATCGAACATGCTCGAAAAACCCAAGAACTCATAGCATCAACTTTGTTATAACTTATATGTAACAATAACAGATTACAGAGTTAGATTTTGTTTGAATAAATTATTGAATATTTACAATGTAAGTGTTGATACATGCGAATAAGCAAGCTTTTGACAGCTTTCAAATTACGAGTTCATGAATTCTGCAGTTCAATAAGAAGAAGAATATCTTCTTATCTTCTGTTTGCTGGGGGTAGGGGGGTTTGAAAGAACGTACAATTGGAAGTATAACTGGAGATATTAAGGGTTAATCAAGCATCATCAGCATCGCTACCCCCGAGGTGTGCTTCACGACTCACCCAGTAATTGCTTCCATCTGGACCCAAAATTTTAAACCTGTTCGACAAAAGAAGGGATCTCAATATTATGAAACTGATTGTAGCAGGTTTTAAATACTGCAAACAAGTAATTAACAGACCTCTCGAGGACAGATTTGCCTTCCTTGTACTTTTGATTCTTTTCATGAGCTGTTTTCTGAAAATAAGCATCCACAATAATTAATGACTCAACACTGGAAATAATAATCTCGTCTGACTAAACGGATCTTACGTATTTCCATCCAACGTTTGAACCACACTGTACACAGAAAATATCTGCAACTACGTGCTTTCCAGTCATCATCATTCTTTCTTCCGTCTCTCCGACAGTGACATTAGCTCTGTAAAAGAAACGAAGATGTAATACACACTACACATATGGATATAGTAGAATCCAAATGAGAGCTTTCTCTCTCTTTTTCCCATTCGGTGCAGTCCAATAAATACAAATGTGAATGTTTTATCCTCTCTCTTTCTACTTTGTCACGTTTGGTAAACGTTCTCTGCTTCTTTTCTCTGTAGTGCCTGCTTGTGTATAGATGTGAACAAAATGGCGGGAATATAAGCTTAAAAATGTGCAAAAAGCATGCAATTGATGTGCGCAAGTTATGATCCCCGAGATGACCCTTTTGATAACTACAATCTGAACCATATTCACGTGTCTGTTTGCTCAGCAGAACAAAAAACGATCAAAACGAGATTATCGGCACAATATTTCAGGCATAGATCACAAACAATGTCTAAAGCATACGTGTATCACAAAAGAAAAAGGGTTCTTGAGATTCTCAAAGCAGTATACGAGACTTGAAGCACACAACAAAGACAAATAAGACCGGAAACCTTTTAAAAGTTCTTAGGATAATAAATTAAAGTACACTATAAACAAAAGTAATGCATATGAAGAAAGAATAACATCTAACTATAACATTTTCCTGATATTATTAGAAATCAAAATCCTATTAACTCTAAACAACTACTAAAACACATCATATTATTTTTTGAATATCCCTCCCTCATCTAACAATTCTATTGCATTCTCACTCTTATAAACAGGAGCGCATTAGGAGAAACAGTAAATGGAAATAAAACTAATATTTCAATTTTTGCAGTCAGCATGACAGTACGGAGATTTGAGATCGGATAACATACTAAGCCCCCTTCCTCGCTTTCTAAAGTTTCTTCTTTATTAGTTTTAAGATTCTATCATGACTTAGCAATTGAATAAAATACAAGAAAGTAGTAGGTCTAGGTAAAATTAACACAGGATCAGTCCGAAAACTGGGGGACTTCCATCCCAACTTGTGCTTCTTCTTTTATGGACCAGAATTCTGTTTTAATGCTAGAATCAAATTTATATCTCCTTGAACAAATCTTCCATCCTTCCTCCATTTCCTTACAACAGCCCCCTACACAAAAGAATAAATATTGGTGTGTTGTGGCTTTGGGAGGGGGGAAGGAGTCTTTCAGTATATGTTGCCTTCAGTAACTGGTAAGATCGTAAACAGGAATATAAATGTTTCCACCATTCGTTCTCAAAATATGGTAAAAAGAGGCCCAAAATCAAGAAAAACTTACACCTTTTTGAAGAGATAAGCCCTTCCGTGTCTGCACTGGAAAGACTGAAGCAAAGACCACAAGGAAACAGAGTCAAATAATTTGCTTCCTACTAGGATTCTCAGAATGCATGGGGAAAAATACTCATTTTGACAAGCAATAGAACAGGGATAAACAACTTTGAATATTGTATGTCATTACAATAGAAAATGGGGATATAAAACAAAAATGCTCTACGTTATTAAGATAACATGAAAATTTTGGTTGTTATGCAACTTGTTACTCCAACTCTTCTAAATGCATGAAACACCCTTACATGAAGCATGATGCTCGGATAAGGGTACACTACACTTGTCCTATGTTTTACATTGATAATATTGAGTTTTGAACACGAGAAAAATAATTTTTATTTACATAAACTACTTTTACAATATAAGAACACTCCTGTCACAATTAATTAAGGAAGCGCTCACAGCATATAAATCCACTCTCTCTCCACTAACACTCCACTCCACTCCACCATCCTGACTTCTCTTTCTCGCTCACTCCCTTGCTGTTTATTTCTTTCTTCACGTGCACACAATACACACAACTAAACCCATATTTATACTAGACTATGTCGGTGGAAGAGGGTTCAACAATATTCTAGATAATTCAATGAACTGATTATTAGGTATTCTCTTGGAAGGCCCTAGAATGGCAGTGGTTGCATACCAAATTTTTTTGTTTTTTTTTAATAACCGTGGATGTCCGGGCCAATTTGCGCGCACCTCGACTAATCCCACAAGACCCTGAAGTTTACGGCCGGTAGTCACTTCAGTGACCCCGAGGGGAAGCTACATCCCAAAATTCTCCATATTCTTCTTGCAACAATTGCTTATGGATTAAGGAAATTTCTAGATAATATAAGAAGTTAGAAAAATCTGGAATCATCAAAATAAGTGGGTGATGATTCTTCACATAATAAATTTAGGTAGCACCAAAATCGTTTAATTTCTTTACAAATGCATTTAGATTGGCATTTTCTTTAGCTTTGGATTATATTGGACATCATTTTATCATAGAAATAAAGAAAAAAGTATTAGAATATTCATAATTTGCTATACCCACTACCCAAGACTTGGAGGTTTAATAAATATGACATTTAGACATGGATTGGCATCCAATTTCATCAAGAATAGGTAATTTAGTATACAATGATATTTCCTCAAGATCAACACAGACCCTTAGCGCATTCACATAAAATACTTGTACAATGTTTGATACATTCCAAAACAGACGTGTGGACATGCATATAAGTACACATGATCTTGTGAAAACTGTATCTGTCGAAATGGATTCAGAAAAACAAATTTCATAAATCACAAGATCTGTCAGGAATGTAATCTCATGCACAACGCTAATGAAGGTCATCAGCAGCATATTTGATAGACGATGTAAGAAAAAGCATATGGAACAATTCTAATCAATAAAATAAAACAACGATCGAGGAGGATTGCATATCTGAATCATATATACTATCCCAAGCAAACATAAATATTTATAAATTTTTTTCACTTTTTGATGATAAGTCCAGCAGATCATGCTTGACCGAAGCACTGATGCAGCATAGATCTATCTATTCAAGTGCAATCGAAGGTCAAGGATGTTAAGCTCCCAACTAGATGTTATAAAAAAATACACCACCGTTTGTCCATTGTGCTCAATTTAGGATATCACATTCTTCTCACACCTAATCAATCCACCATCAGATAAAAATCAAGATTTGTGCTGTGGTTGAATTTAGTCCGGCAATCCAAAAATGTCCCAGATAGCATGAATTGAAGTCAAAGTAATTTCCTTTTTCCTTTCAGGAATTCTTTGAATTAGAAAATAATTCTTTTTTTCAATTTTACAGGATCCTTAAAAACAGGTTCAGAAAAGGAAGGTCATTTTCGGGGAGAACCAAAAAGAAGTTCGGCTTCCATTCCCCTAACTTTCAATAGTAGATCTTACGAGAGGAACAGAATTTTAGAGCTATGCCGATCTTCCACGTGGAAAGAAAAATAAGATTTTTATATGAATATCGTCCACCAATAATTTTTCTGGAAATTCTCTTTTGGATAATTGAAGACCATTATAGGCAGATTTAACATACATCTCCTATTCCATTCCTGCAAATTCTCAGATCATTCGAGAAGTTACAAAAATAATCTCACTCGTATATAACCTGAAGCAAATAATGCAATCCAGTGTGACCAAATCGTACCCTTTTCCCAAAATCTACAATCTTTAATTGACTTAACAAATTCAAGAAAAAAAATCTTTCAAGAATAATTTAGACTAACATCTAAAATAGAAAGATTCAACCACCCACCAAAGACAGATAATAACAGAATCAACAAAATTAATTGAACCCAATTCCAGATTATACATCACTTCAAAATATAAAGAATAAAATGGATTAATCATTAATCAAAAGATGAAGGTAAAACCTTGGATAGTATGTCTTCACTGAGAGCGAGATGGGCTCCACAGTATTTGCAGCTATAGATATTGCCTTCAAGGGTCACAACAAATGGCCTTCCCATCTTCTCTCCAAAACCTCTCTACCAACTTTCCTTCAAACGCAGAAGTGAAAATCAAGCCAATTGAAAAATGGGATCAACAATCATAAAATATATGTTTAGCTTATATTGATGGAGTTTTATTTTGGAATAATTGGAGGGCGTAAGTATGGAGAAATGGATATCCAACGTGACAGAGAAAGAAATATTAACAAGTTACCTCTGACGAATCAATTGGACAAGAAATGTGGGTAATAAGGAAATGCTACAAATCACGGGCCAGGCACGCACTCATATACACAGACACACCAAGTGCCAGCCAGCAAGGGAAAGAAATATTTTTTTTACAGAATGACCCTCATCGGGTTGGGTCTCATGTGAGTTAAATATTAAGGTCATGTTATTTGTATATTGGGGTCGTGGGCCCCCCTCTTGTGAGGGGGTCTGTACACTAGGATGTCAATCCCGGTGTACAAATAGATTTTTCTTAAGGGTTCGTTTGATTGCAAGGGTGGAAAATATGTGGAAAGAAAATGTTTTACAGGAAATAGATTTTCCTAAAAATTGTTTTCCTGGGAATTGTAATTAAGTGTGTTTGATTGGTATAATTTTTCATCTGAAAATTTTTTAAGAGTTTGGATCTTTTTGTTCACATTTGACTTTATTTTATATGGAAATTGATCATTAAATTGAATTTTTTTTACAATTGATTATGAAATTTGTTATCATTGCCAAAAAATAATAATAATAATAATAAAATAAAAAAACTTGCTCGAAAATTATTTTTCATCAAAGTTTAGGTTTCGTTTAACTACGTTTTACATGAAAATTGTCCATTAACCCCAAATTGAAGGAAAATGTGCACGTGGCGAGGAGTGGGAGGGACTTGGAAAATTTGTGCCGCCAAACAGCACAAAAGTGAGAAAATGAAAAATATTTTCCATTTCCCATTGAAAAAAGAAACTAATCAAACAGGCCTTAGGGACCAACACTTCTTTCAAAAAAAAAAATGGTAAAGCACACATAATTATAACCAAAATAGAATCCAACTTTAGAACTTGATAAAGAGTCAAACATCCAAATTTGTAGTTATTTTGGACAATTACAATACAAAAAGAAAAAAAAGTACCAAAAATTTAGGAAGCGCAACCAAATTGGGAAATAATAAAGTCCACTTAGGAAATCATGGGACTTTGCATCTCCCAATCGAAAGTCCATTACACGTTTTAAACTAACCTAAGAAATGAGATAATAAATTACTGGAATTAAAGATCGTAAAACCTCGACGAATCAAAATCGCTTTAGAGAAGATCAGCAACATTAGCGGGCAGTTCCTCAACCACAACGTTATAGAACTTCTGTATGTCAAAAAGCATGCGCTCATCATCTTTGGTGACAAAGTTTATAGCAACACCCTTCCTTCCAAATCGTCCACTACGTCCAATACGATGGAGGTAGTTCTCCGGCTGAGTCGGAAGATCATAGTTGATCACAAGAGAGACTTGTTGGACATCAATACCACGGGCCAAGAGATCAGTGGTGATGAGAACACGTGAAGAACCAGATCTGAATTCCCGCATAATGATATCTCTGGTGTTCTGGTCCATGTCTCCATGGGTGGCAGAGACAGTATGATCACGGCTTCGCATTTTGTCAGTGAGCCAGTCAACCTTACGCCTGGTATTAACAAAGATGACACTCTGTGTGATGGCCAAGGTCTCATAAAGATCACATAGGGTTTCGAGCTTCCATTCCTCCTTTTCAACATTAACATGGAATTGCTTGATACCCTCGAGGGTCAGCTCATCACGTTTCACAAGAATCCGCACAGGTTTGTTCATAAACTTTCGAGTGATTTCAAGAGCCTCTGGAGGCATTGTCGCAGAGAATACACCAACTTGAATCTTAGGTGGCAGAAGCTGAAAGATATCATATATCTGAAAGGAACAGAAGCCGTAATTAGTAACGTGATAATGCATTTAACAGAACATAGCTGAAATCAATTATCAGGTAAGCTGCAGCTAATAGCACTATTCAGAGCACAGCAATGACAAGATAATAATATACAAAAACAAAACTTAAATATTACATAGATTCCTCAGTTAAGTACCGATATTAAGCAAAAAACACAGGAATGCGTAATAACCATGTGTAAAAATAATGAAAACAAGCTGAAAAAATACACCAAAACGCAAATAAAAAGCAAAAAAAAACTCATAACTGCCACCAACATAAAAATGACACAAACAAAAAACAAAAGAAAACAGACCTGATCCTTAAACCCTCTTGAAAGCATTTCATCCGCTTCATCCAGCACAAACATTTTAATGTAATCAGGGCGAAGAGACTGCCTTCGCAACATGTCGAACACACGACCAGGGGTACCAACCACAACATGAACCCCACTGGAAAGAATACGCTGATCTTCACGGACACTGGTTCCTCCCACACAGGCATGAACCTTCACACCAAGATAATCACCAAGTGCTCGCATGACCTTCTCAATTTGCTGTGCAAGCTCACGGGTTGGTGCAAGAACCAACGCCTGGCATTCAACAGTTCCATAGTCTAGCTGCTGGAGAATTCCAGAGCAAAAGGTTGCAGTTTTGCCAGTTCCAGATTGTGCCTGTTGAATCACATCAAGTCCCTTGCAGAAGGGAACAATCCCCCTTTGCTGAATTGCAGAGGGCTTCTCAAAACCTTCAACATAATACAGAGAAAACCTTAAGCTGCGCTAATTTCCAAATAGAAAGAATAAGGTCCTGTTTAGTTTTGCTAAAAATCAGATTTTTAGTAGATTTTGATAAAAGTAGATGAAATGTGTGGTTGAAAAATTGATAAAAGTTGTGAGTACCATGAAATGTGTGATTAAAATTAATTATTGACTTCGACTTAGATTTTTATCAACTTTTAAGCTAAACCAAACAAAGGGTAAAGGAAAATAAAAAATAACAAAGCATAAAACTGAAAGAAAATAAAATACAAATGCACAAAATACAAATGCACATGCACATATTTACACTCATATGTCATCAAAATAAATACACAGATTAAAAATAGGAAAAAAAATTCTTGGTTTGTAGCTTATACAGGGCTTTGCTAAAGATTTAAAAGATGAAAAAATGAGATACTTAATAAAGTAGACATGACATAGAAAATGAACTCGAGAGATGTATTCTCAAAATAGAACATTTTTTTCTAGTTCTAGGGGAGAAGTGAAAATAAATAATGTGCAGAAAAATATTCAGTACAACATAAAACAATTGTTTCAATCTACCATAAGCATAGATGCCCCTAAGAAGATTCTCTTGCAAACCCATAGCATCGAAGCTTTCATAAACCTCATCATAACTTGTGAAGAATTCCTCACCGCCCTCAGTTCCAAGTCTGCAACCATTAATTCAGAAAACCAGAAAAGTGAACCATGATCACTCTCATGATTGAAAAATGGAATAAAAAATCCTAAGATCATAGGCTGAAAGATTAAATTAAAAAACATATCAAACCACTTTTTCCAAGCCTGGAACACTTATAGTAGCAAAAAACTTACAACTCATTCATCTTGGTGTCAAATTGTCTAGCATCAAACTGAGAACCTTCAGATGACATTCCAGCCATGACTGCTGAAATTAAATGAAATAAGACCTCAATACAGGTAATTCATTATTCACTAATAGTTCGACATGAAATCATCATAAAATTAAAGTGAAACCCCTAGAAAGTATGCCAGATAATAGAAGGCGTCTGACAAAAATAATGTATAGCAGAAAACCATCTCATAACTGACCTATGCAAACAATGGCAATTATTATATTGAACTGCCATGGTACTCACTTGGCATAATTGTGACATTATCCAATTTCACAAATAAAGATAAGACTGAGAAGCACGATTTCATGAAAAAAAAAATGCAAATAAGTTTGAAAATCATGCAAACACCACAAGTATTATGGTTCCAGCTACCATAAGAGACAATGACAGCAAACCATTCATAATGTACTGGCAACACGTGCAGAACAGTAAGGATAGGTTAAAAAAGGAAGGTAATATCCCAACTTCCTGCTTCGAGATAGTTATTAGTGCTGTTACATGATTGGCCTTCAATGAATATGAACTACATACAAAAAAAAGCCTCACAGGATAATTACAGATTCACTCAAACTGATATTTTGTCTGACATCATAANAAGCACGATTTCATGAAAAAAAAATGCAAATAAGTTTGAAAATCATGCAAACGCCACAAGTATTATGGTTCCAGCTACCATAAGAGACAATGACAGCAAACCATTCACAATGTACTGGCAACATGTGCAGAACAGTAAGGATAGGTTAAAAAAGGAAGGTAATATCCCAACTTCCTGCTTCGAGATAGTTATTAGTGTTGTTACATGATTGGCCTTCAATGAATATGAACTACATACACAAAACGCCTCACAGGATAATTACAGATTCGCTCAAACTGATATTTTGTCTGACATCATAAATTACATTCCTTTCCTTGAACTGCATAAAAAGCACGCACACAAATATAAAAATTCAAATCCACCTTTAACACTTCCATAAGATAATCAACCAGTCAAGTGAACAAAATCCGATTCGCACACCCATTACAGAAAACTAAAAGGGTACAGAAAACTGGAACCACTATTGCTACGATAACCCTAAACAACTACAAATCAAGTAAGACTCGAGAACACATTCCAAACCAATACGATACAAAGAAAACTCTTCAAATCCATTTTTTTTTTAATTCAAAACAATAAATAACTTTAAAACCGAATAGATCCATATAAACAACCTCAATAAATAAAAAGAATAAAACAGAACTCTTACTTCACAATAAATCATCAAACAGTCAAGACGTCTCTTCATATATTCATTCAAATAAAAAAAAACACGAGATTTGTGCTTATAATTGCATATATGCTACCTGATCGCAACAAAAAAAGTGAACTTGAAGAGAGATCTAAACCACAAAGGATTCGCTTTTTTGAATTTTTCCAAAACTCCTCGGATCTACGCCGCGGAGTTGAGGAGTAAACTGTAAGGAGAGACTGGGAAACGATGTTCTACTAAAAATTTGCTGCAAGGCGAATCCTTGTACTTTTAGGGTTCTTTAGTCGAATTTCCTTTTTTGTCCCTCTCATAATCTCATTTTAATTCCGTAGAAACCTGTATCGCGGGTATTATGGAGCGCACGATGTCGTTTTTCAAAATAGGAAAAGGAAAAAAATTCGTATTTCAAGTGCAAAGTATACATCTATTCAAAACTCAGATAAATACATTAAGTCGTGATTATACAATTAATTATTACAATTAAATATTTATGGGTCATAATTTATTTATTGATCACATATTATCGAATTAATTGGTCACAAATTATTTTTCGATCACAAATTAAAAATATTATAAGCCACAAATCACAATTTTTAAATGTTACGACTTATTTAATGGTCATCGATTTTCAAATTAGTTGGTCACAAATTATTTTTCATTCACGAATTATGGAATTTTCAGTCACAATTAAATAGTTGGTTACATATCACCACCACCAACAATATTGCCGCCAACACGGTCTAATAGCGCCATCTTACCAGCACACCTCACCGCCAACAACACAGACACAACCTCAACAACCCTCTACCACGGCCGGCCATTTCACTTCCAGTGGTGAACTAGCTGCAGTGGTGCCAACTGAACGCCACACATTGATTCGAGCATCAAGTTTGGACGAAATATTGTTCTGATATAAGATCATTGGCTCAATTCTGACTTTAGATCTCAGATGTGGTACAAGAGCGCGAGGAGGCAACAATTAGCCATGTTGAACCTACTTTTAACCTCATCGGTGTCTCCTTCGTCGAAGAATCTATAGAGGTGTAGCCGCGTCAACTCCTCTTATAAAGGTGCTACCTCGCACAACTTTAGAGCTGTGCCTCCACGCGCTGAGGTGCATTGCTGTAGCTGTGCGAGGCAACGGTGCCTCCAATGCTGCAATGTGATGATAGTAAATTCCAGACAAAATATTTGTAGAATTATAAAAACTTGTCAAACTGTTTTTAATTTTGAAAGCTAAAATCCAATAAGATTCATTCAAAACAGTATCATCATCGTTTTTAATATGCATATTGTTATAAAATTCAACTATTAAATGTTCAAAAACTTCATATGATTCTAATCAATGTTGTAAAAATCGGACAGGACTGGCCGGTTCAACCGAGAAAACCGTGAACCGGCCTTTAATCCGGTCTGGGACTAGCCTATTAACCGGAAATGAAAAAACCGGCCAAGAAACCGTTAACCCGGCCGGTTTATCCAAGAACCGGAAAACCGGCCACGGGTTTTTCGATTTTTTCCTTTTTTTTTTTTTTGGTACAAAAATTTTAATTATGGGCTACCTATTTCAAAAGAAGCTCAAATAACTTTATTAGACAAAGCCCAAAAGACATTCCTTAAGCTCCTTTTTAA
>CAIGRL010036252.1:0-10789 GCA_903798325.1 Fraxinus xanthoxyloides
ATTTCGCGGTTGTTTGCCAATGCATCATTTACACAACCGTGTCCATGTAAATTGAGTTCAGGATTCGTTTTGAGATACTAAGTACACGAGGTTATATAGATTTAGGAAACAACTCAAATTTTTCTGATTCCTTGCAAAAAGATTCAATAAAACAATTTTTATATCATGAACCACATGCATTTTAAATTTATAGCTCAAATCGTGGTTTAGTGTGGGCTGTTCTATTTTGCTAATGCTTGCGTGCTTAATTTTCATCCAGTCGTATGTTCGTATGTATTTCCCACTCTCTGGCACTTTTTGAGCTTGTGGTGACCGGTATAATCTTACTTAGAGATTGTTGTAACTTCTACGTAATGTTGAGTTATTATTTTCCAATTTATCATACCATTTAAAAAGTATTCATATAGATTATGTAACATTTTATCGAATTGAAAATTAAAATATTTTGCTTTGGAGATTCTGCATGGTCAATAATTAGGTTACGTTTGAGCCCATCATTTGTGAAAATAAGTTTTGTAACAATGATTTATTGAAAGAAATTGTGATTGAAATAAATTTTAAAAAAAGTCTCAAACAGAGGCTTAATGGACACAAAGGCTTTCCACACGAATAGTCAATTCGTTTAAACCATTCTTAGGGTCAAATAGAAAAAGAGTAATGTTATTTAACATTAATGTGACATCAAATAATAAATGAAATTAATTTAGTCATTTCACATCATACTTCATTTAGTCTATTGGAGATA
Organism: Fraxinus xanthoxyloides; assembly: GCA_903798325.1. Classification (NCBI taxonomy): domain Eukaryota; kingdom Viridiplantae; phylum Streptophyta; class Magnoliopsida; order Lamiales; family Oleaceae; genus Fraxinus; species Fraxinus xanthoxyloides. The sequence continues at coordinate 746 of CAIGRL010036252.1, forward strand.
TAACCTGAGTGGGACTGAATATCATTATTCGAATAGAAAAATTATACGGCAAATTTGATGAGCAGTCAGACCCTGCTCTCAAATGGCTAATTTGTTAAGACTGAATATTAAGTTTCATTCCGTACAACATACTATAACATCAAAGGACATGTTCTTTATAATAGTGTAAAACTTCATTATTGCAAACGAGCTGAGAATTCTACATTCAAACTACGTCTATTCCAGTTTCTGCAAGAGCTGAGAGCAATGATTACATAGGACAGTAACTTACACGCTCTATGTACAACAGCTAATAGATCAAAATCGGCTTGACATAATGCTAACTATAATGAATTGTGTTCTGTTAAAGATATTGCATAATTTTACACAACTTGTGGAAGGGATAAAAAATGAAATTGTCAACCTGCAACGCAAAATTGTTCTGCCAGAACTGATTCAAGTTTCTCTCTTTGTTTTGCCTTCATGACATTGGGCGATTATCACACTGATTGTTCAACCTGATGCACCTGCAGCAGTACCCTTATCATAATCCCCTTGCTCTTCTTTAGCAAACTCCTCAAGCAATTGCCGCTGTCTTTGGGTCAAATTTCTTTAAAAAAAAAAAAAGGGAAGTTCACAAGTCAAATATTATCATGTCAGGGCATGAAAGAATTTATGGAAATGGTCTTGCAATAAACTATATGAAAACGAGAGAGTTAAGTGAGCATAATTTTTCAATTTCTCCACTGAAATCGAGTTCCTTCTATTCAGTAGTATGTAACCAGAGAATGAAAAGGAATGGATGAGCAACAAGTCAAGAGACAAAATTTCCTACATTTACTCCAATGAAGACACTTACGTTGGAATGCTGACATTGAAGTGAACGTATTGATCCCCAAATGAATAAGAGTTTCTGACTTTGATCCCTGCGTAAGCAACATTAGGGGTGTGGGGAGGGGGGGTGGTGGTGGAATGCATTAAAAGTATTGTCCTGATCAAAATATATCAGTTTCAAAAAAGAGAACGATAGACAGAAGCAAACAAATGAACACCACAAATAATTTAACCACGGTAAAAACAACCGACGACTTCAGAAACATATCAGACATGACTACATACCCTAGTGTCAGATTCATCAATGATGCCATCTTTTGTGCTAATTGAGAGAGAGAGAGAGAGAGAGAGAGAGAGAGAGAGAGGGAGGGGTGGATTTGAAGAGAATAAAAGAAAGAAACTAAAGAATCAAGAGGGTTTCTTCTTTTAGGAGTTGGTGACCACAGGGTACATGGATAGAACATAAAACGGGGTCTCAAAAACTAAGTAATTTATGTTGGGCCCTTATCATTTTCTCAGGTTCATTATGATTCATATTGGTTGGAACTTCCAGTTATCATAGTAGAAATTTGATATCTTTTCATAAGGGATCATGACGAGAGAGTCGGTCTTTTTGTTCGTGTCAGTGATGATAGAAAGATGTCAGAAAGCAAAAGACAGAGCAAATACGGTATGATGATAGTCTCTGTTTTGATATGGGAAGTTTAATAGTACTGACTACAGGTTCCCTAACTCAGAGTTTGTCAAGCCGCACTGTGTGCACAGCATTTATACTTAATTCTATCAAAAATAAAATAATAAATACTTGTTTTCTATGGCATGACATACAATTTGCTTGGACTACCGCATGTTTCCGTGGTACACAATGCACACATTCACGCAAATGGAGTATATTCTTCCTCAGAATGTCAGATACTTTAAATATATAAAATTACAACAACAGAGAAAATACAGCTGACAAACAATAAACTGTAAGATAAACACATGAAACTATCATCAACTACATTGTGCAACCGAAACTATTGGCAGGATAGTCTATAATTTTTAACACGGGAAATAAATATGTCGGCAGTTATGTGAATGTATCATTATAGGTTCTACAAACAGCCTTTAAAGCAAAAGATTTTGAGAAGTAAATAGGAGGAGTAATGTTATTTATCATCATGAAGATGGAACATTGTTGATGTGGCAACACATTATCCCTCACATTTCTCTCTTTCTACTCCCCCTCTCTCGTAAAAATTGAACTGCTCAATCCCATTATCCCACATAAACTGTCACATCGCCAATGTTTCATCATCATAATGATAAATAGCATTATTCAAATCGGAGACTAAACAGGTAATTATGAACTCACAAACCTTTTTTCTTCAGGACAACCTTCTGACCAGGTTGAGTTCCAGGGCGGACCTGTAAACCAAATCAACAGGAAAATGTACACAGATGACTAGGACGGAAATAAAACACAAATTGTAGTTACCAACAAGCATTCAGATGTCACAACACGAATAAAATATAGTTATTTTTTGGGACAACTCAAAGAAACTTCATTTCTCATGAAAAGAGACAACTGGATGCCCTCAAGGGGTCAGGACATCTTATCAGAAATCTTAAATCATCCCCACCCACCCACACCCCAAACACTGAACTTGAAAAAGCCACTGAGCAATGATAATATCAATGCAGAAAGAAAATGTTAAAAATGCAAAATGTTACAAGAGTCCCAGTAGTCAAGTAGTTAAACAAGAAAGAAAGCAAGATGCAGTTTCAAACAAACCTTAACAACAACATCCCCAGACAGAGTTGGCACCTGGATTGTTCCTCCCAGAATTGCCTGAAAGAAGTATATTTGCAGTTGTAATTTGCCTAAATAAAGTCTAATCCACATATTTGTAATAAGTCTTCCTGTCCAAAAAGGACCAATTGTTCCTATAGATACCAAGGCATGAAGTGTTCCATATGTGAACCCTCCCAAAAATTACCTGAGTAATGCTCAAAACTGCATCGACATGAATGTCAGGCCCTTCTCTCCTGAACACTGGGTCTTCCTTGACCTGGAAAATACATGAAGCATAAATTTGGGCAGACAGCAATAGATCATACAAACTACAAATTGCCCAGAAAAAAATGACATTGGATATGAAGGAGCTAATCAAGTAACCTTGACGATAACATAAAGATCACCAGGTTGATTGCCCTCAGGATCTGCTCCACCACTTCTGGGCACCTTAATTGTTTCATTGTTGTCCACCCCTGCATAAGGTCACCAGCATACAATCATGGGGGAAAAAAACCTTGTTGACAATTTTCACAAATAAAGAAATAGAACATCAAGAACCATGTAATGTTTACAAAAAACTGTTGACAGGCATCAAAGCAGCCTGATGCAGTGGACAAGTTTAAAAAGAATCAAAGAATTTCGAGAAACTACTGCATATTATTTCCAGCACGGAAGAAGGTTTTCAAAAAAAAAAAAGGCGATTTTATTAAGGGAAACTACTAGACAGATCATCAAAATTATGCATCTCCCTAAGTGAAACACTGAATGTTGGGAGAAGATTGTATCAGTTAATGAATCATATTAAATTGGTTCCAGAGAAAGAAGAAGAAAAATGTGATTTCAATGCCTTGTCAAAATTGGCAAAAGATGCATAAGGCAATCTCCACACACTCAAGAGGAAGTTGTAGTTTGAGATTCTGAGCAAGATTCATAAAACAAAATCAGACATTTCACAAAATGGCAACACCAATTTCTATGAATTCACAACATACCTGCCATAATATTTAACTTCACCGTTTTTGGTCCCATTATTACCCTTTTACCCCTGCATGACTTGCAAAAACTCTGTAGATAATAAATAAAGAAAAAATTATCAATTTCTTCACCATTAACCATTATTTATCATTATCAGTAGGCTCAGAAATATTCTCAGAAATATTCAAACTAAAGCGGGTAGAACCACTACTATATTTCTACAGCAAACTACTCAACCTAGAAAATTTTAAAAGAATTAGGTTGTAATAAATTTCCAATATACTGGATACCTTTCTTTTGAAATACAAATATGGGAAATAGAACAATCATAATTTATATCACAATTACTCCAATAGACAACTTAAAGTAAAGCAATCATATTTGTCAGTTATCTAGATAAAAAAGCATCAAGAAGTTTGTCTACTGAAAAATTAAAACATCTTCTGATATCAGTCTCTTTTGTAAGAAAGTTAATTGTATCTAGTCAAATTTGAGCATTTAATGGTGTAACAGGGCAAATCTCTTCTAACAATTGACATGGCAAATGGCACCTGATGCATCTTAGATAATTTAGTTGATGTTCTTAGAATCACAAATTATTCAAGGGGTGTACTTGTTTACAGAAAATATTATAAACATAAAAAAAGACTCTCATATACCTATCATCTTGTAGATGAGAAGTAATTATAAAATAAACAATTACATCCATCAAGAGGGCAAGGCATACGCTGCAACACAAGGGTAGAAGAAAAAACAATCAATGATGGATAAAGGGTTTGTGGCCCTAATCTTTAAGATAACTAACCTCCCCAAACCTCAAAATACGGCAAATTGTTTCACCTAGAGGTCAACTCCCATGTGAAAATGTTAACATTCTCTTGTTAAACAAAAATAACATAAGATAGAAAACATCTTCCAGCATTTGACATGTCAAAGAAGTAATGCACACAAGCAACTTTGTCCGGTATCATATTTTAGCCAAGGAGTTGGGCAGCTCGAAGTAAGCTTATTATTCTAGGAATTTATCCATCGATGAAAATTTAGAATGAGAGAGAAATAATAAAGACATTACATGGAAAAAGTGGAATGTCCTACCGATACAATTTTTCCTGCTCCTCTACAATTAGGACAAGTAGACTGAAGTGTGAATGGTCCATTTTGTGATATAATCTGGAGGGAAAAAAGAAAATTATTATGAATGTTAAATGCACCAATAGCAATGGAATGCCAATAGATCATGACCTACCATGCCAGATCCCCTACAGCGCTTGCACGTTTCAGGCCTGGTCCCTGGAGGAACGCCAGTTCCACCTAACAAAGTCAACAAAATAATAAGAAACAACTTATAGGAAAGCATCATTGAAGAAATAAAAACAATCAAAAACTTGCTATACCACAGAAATCTAAGTTCAGTTCAAACATAATAAACTAAGAATCGAAGAGGACATGTAACAAACGCATTGCTTTTATAAAGAACATTCTACAAAGTATTTGGAGTCATAAGAAAAGAGATTTGGCTATACCACAAGTATCACAAGCCAAATCAGTTTGGATTGTCAATATTCTAGTGCATCCCTGAACAGCTTCCATGAAGGACAGCTCAACTGAGACCTGCACTCAATTAAAAATATTAGTGAGACACATTACAGAAAAATCAACATTACAGAAAAATCAAGTTCATTAACTGTTCATTAGATGAAGAATAAAAACCTTCACATCTTCACCACCCATGTCCCGATTGAACATATTGAAAATCTGGTCTCCAAAGTGGAATGGGTCAAAACATGCAAGAGAAAACATATTAGATCGTTCAAGATTAAGTTAATTAATTAAATAATAGCCAGGAAAAATACAAGAGTAATGCAATGTAACGCATCTAAACAATAATAACTGAGATGCTTCAAATCATTCACGTTGTATAGCTGCTAGTTACCATTTGACCCAGATCAATGCATGCTCATATCTCAACGTCTAAACCTTTTTATTTCTTAATTCTACCAAGGTATCTATGGTGTTATGTATAATTTAAGAATCGTTCTATCTATCACAATTGTTTAACATCAGCAGTCTTGGTGGTATTAGTTATATGCTATCTTAAATGTAGAGATGTGGGTCCCATTTGAAATGGCATATCAATTAATGCCAGTAAATTGGCACGGAGATGGCTGATCATTAGCTTTTGTCATAGATAGATAGCATTACTCAAAATTTAAATATGAAAAAATAATTAAAAAAATTTCGGAAAGCTTCGAGTACCCAATTTAGTATCACTAGGTGTTTTTTTGGCCTGAGTCATGTAGCACTTAATAATGACAGGTGCAATGAACAGCCGCTGTCTAAACTAAAGATATAGGGAATTAAAACTAAGAGACAGCACTCCCCCATACAAGAAAGGGGGGGTTCAATGTAATCTCTCAAATCGAGAAAGTGATAGTTTGAATGGGAGATGCAAAAGCTTCATTCAATTTGACTATCCCCACCAATCTAGTTGGCTTCTATAAGCTTATCACTTGGCATCATAAATAAACATTTGCGGGTTTCTAGATAGTTAAAATTCGAAGTTTCCCTTATCTCAGAGCTCATATATCAAGTCCTCTGAATAAACATTCTTTGAAAGAAAATATTGTCCTACTCTAGGCATCAATGGATAATGCAGAATCTGTTAGTACAGCAGAAGGTAAAATGATTAACAAAATAAATAATATAAACTACAGTCAAATGCTTACATCAGCATTTCTAAAGATGTCCTGGAAAGGATTAAAGCCACCACCTCCAAACGGATCAAACCCAGGACCTTCACCATTACTGGTGCGCTCAAAAGCTTCATGGCCAAGCTATTAAATGGACATGACATAGAAAGGCACATTTTCAAGGGTGGTAAATAAGATAAAGAAATGAGCATGTGAAATTTATATGATAATCGGTTGCACATATAAGATAACAAATTTCCATAATGTAGAAAACCAATTTATGCACTTCCTGTAACTAGCGCGCTTTCTTAAGAAGTGTGAATTAGCCCTTTGAAGAGTTCATAGTTCAGCTAATAATATGCTTATCCACTTTCACAATGGATAACTTTAAAGTATATAGACAAAACACTGTTCTGATGTCTGAAAAACAAAAATAAGATGTTCAGAATGAAATTGAGGGTCACCTGCTTACATGTGAAGTCATATGAAGGCAAAAAGGAAAATTGTTAGTGTGCCGCTTAAATTCAAAAGGACGGAAAAATATGACATTCTAAAACATTAATGAAGATCCCCATTTACAAAACAGAGCGGTATTTCTTTCTCCATCATTCACTTTGTTTTCTCTATTCTACCTTGGTTAATTTCAAAACTTCTCTTTTATCCCGAAAGTACATGTTCTTTATATACAAGATTAACTAGAGATGATGTTTGCTCGTATGATCAAGGCTGGCTTGGTTGTGTGGAGCAATACACCAGGGGTTCTGTGTGATCGAAAGTTTTCCATGAAATTAAAATGAAATTTCTACAGCACTACAATATCCGACAATGTAAAGTGGGATGGGACTTGGCTATGAAAAAACAACCTGCGCTACATTTCGAATGTCATGATTGATTTGTGGCAAGACAAACCGATAGACTATGAAATGAACATATTCATGAATCGGATGTAGCTTCTACCAAAAGAATACCAAAAAAATCAATAGAATGAAGTATGAACAGTAAAGGGAAGCCTAGGTTGACATAAAATCAAGGTAGTTAAAAAGGGTATGAGCTTGTCGCTTAAATGTTGAGATAGTTTTTGTAGAGGTGAGTAGAAGAGGATCAATCTAACAAAGACCCAGACAAGTTTTAGGTAAAGTTTAGTTGAGTAGAGCTCCATATGCATACATGTGCACGTTTGCGTATTCTGCAAGTACTTGAATACTTCAAACTCATTATACATGCAAAGTGCATCCTAGTAAAGCTTATTTATATTATCCTTTTTCATTTCAAGACATCGGTTAATTATTTAAACTTGGTAATATTTGAAACTGGCATTCATGCAATCATGAGAAAAAAAAAATTCCAACGACTTTCACTCCTTGTGATTTAATAATTTCAAAAATGCATAAACAAAGGTGTATTTATGAGAGAAAAATTAGGCACATGTTATACCTTAAATCCCTCCACAAAATGGTTGCAAACAGAGTTTTCACAAAATTTATGACATAAATATAAACAGCATTCATATGTAACCCAATTTTAACCAGTACACTATAATTCTCTAATTTATAGTGATCATTAAAACCATCAAATCAGCAATGCGCATATGATACATGTAAAAATATTTAAACCTGGTCGTACTGTTGGCGCTTTTCATCATCTTTCAAGACCTACAATGAAAATAGCCAATAAAGAATAAAGAATTTCCACTGTGGATAATATCTGAAAGTTTCGATATAAAGGATAACTGTTCAGAGTATCAAGTACCTCATATGCCTTCTGAACTTCTTGGAATTTTTTTTCAGCTTCTGGGTCATCTTTGTTTGTATCTGGATGTAACTTCTTTGCAAGCTGTGGCACAAAGAAAATCATACAAGAATAATTGAGAAGGAGAAAAAAGGAAAAATCAACACTAAAAGAGTCTAGACTTGGTAATAAAAAAAATTTCATGGAAGTACCACTCAGCAACATATGTTTGCAAGAGTGATCACGACATACCCCATAGTAAGCTTTCTTGATATCTGATGCAGTTGCATTCTTACTTACACCAAGAGCATCGTAAAAATCCCTCGACAAATGTGCTAATCAATGATGATAACCCCCAAAGCAGAAAAGGGAAAAAAGAACAAGTCAGTTAACCTATCCCAAAAAATAATAATAATAATAAATAAATAAAATTGACTTAACTTCAAACAGGATGAGCAATTTGAAGTAAACCACCCAAATGAATTTATTAAATCAAATATATCAGCAGTAACTTCATCCATAAATACGCGACAATACTTATTTTATCATTTTCTATTGTATGGAGAAATGTTCCCTGAAGTTCAAGTTAATTCTTAAAAAACTATGAAAGTTATTGGGATAATACAAAGTATATACCTCCAGCTAATAACAAAGATGGAATAAACTGCCATGACTAGTTATTCATGTGTCCCAGGTTTTTATGTTAGTTAAGAAATTAATAGCCAGCCTCAAATAAAATAAAAATTAAACATTTACCAGTGCTATGAATTGACCGTGACACACCCAAATTAGCTTTCAGTAAACCGATTTTCAACCAGTCCCTCTCACTAGCCACTGTATCCAAGTAACATAAATAACAAATAACATAAGAATCATATAAGTCAACCAAGATATATACAAAAAATAGTAAGAGGGGCAAAATTTCAGATACCATTTCCGAAATTCGAATTGGAAAGGACCCTGGAATGATTGAAAAGTGCTGTGGCATAACTCCTGTAACTCCCTTCCAATAACGACTCAAACAACTGCATAATAATAACAAAAATCCATCAATTAACATGAATAATAACCAATAATTTAGCAAGTATTTATAGAGTCAGAGAGAGATGGAGGGTATACAAGAGGGGGTGAATGGTGGCGTAGATAGGAGCAGATGGAGCGGCGGGCCTGCCGGAATCCATAGGGTCGGACCATTGGCTAGGTCGGTAACTGAGCTAATCGGTGAGAGAATCTGAGGGAAGCACGGAGTAAAACCCTAAACAAACCCTAATCAATTATATAAAATCCAATAGAAGTTACCAGGGGGACCGTTCAACTTGAGCTTGAGAAGTTGCTTGACTAGGTTTTGTTTGTTTGTTTGTGTTTGAATTAGGGGTGGACAAAATCCAGATCAAATCAGACCAGAATCGAACCAAATCAAGCGGTTCAATTTGGTTCTACAAAAAAAACATATAGTTTTTGGTTATTCGAACAAAAAACTATTTGGTTATAATTTTGGTTCAGTTCTAATTCTAGAACCAAATCGAGAACCAAACTTAATTTATAATTTTATTTGTTATATGAATTTGATTTTATGTTAATTGAAGTTAGGCCAATAGCCATTATTTTGGTACAACCCATAAAAAGTGTTTGGCCCATAAAATGTTTTGTTATTGTAATAAAAAATTCTCAAATTGTAAGAAAGAATTATAAAGTGTGATTGATGCTTCCAAAACTTCTTTGCAACGTAATAGACTCCAAAGTTGTTGAACATTTACGTTGTGAATTTCAAATTTTCAATAATAAATTTAATTCTCATTCATTACCTTGATAGTTAGCGTAATAGTTATGATAGCAAGAATACCAACTACAATGATCTATTATTGGACACTTTTTAATACATTTATTTGGTAAAAAAATTTAATAGATTTTGTTAAAAGTGATTTTTTATAAGAGTTTGCAATTAAAAAATAGTAAAAAAAAATTGAGTTTATTTGCAAAATTATTTTATTAAAAAAATGTGTGATTGAAAATGATTTTGAGAAAAATGATTTTTAGAAAATAAAGGTCAAACAAGAC
>CAIGRL010036259.1:0-10018 GCA_903798325.1 Fraxinus xanthoxyloides
CTACTGAACGATAGATTAACCACCGACACTCAGATAATTATCCATGTGAAATCTCCTAGCGGTCTCCAATGTTTTGTTCTAAAACAAATCATCCACGTGTTCATTCAAGTGTCACCACACTTTATCTTGTGAGATTAGTTACTTACTTCAGAAGTAAAAAATACCACACGTGATGGTCTATCCTTAATAACGATATTCGTATTTCGTTATTACATACGACCATTGACTTTTTAAGATTCAATCATATGTAATTTGTATTTCGCAATCACAACTCCTTGTGTTGACCTGACCAACCACATGCATATACACCCAGTTAAGTGTCGTAATGCGCATTTAAGTAGCCCATGGATCCACAAAACTATGATGTTGTCCCCAAAAATAAGCTCAACAGATGCCGAACCCACTCTGCCATGTCAAGTATGGTTTCGGCAGGTTTTTACCAAATTAAGTACGGTAATCAACATGGAATGGATGCGGGAGACACTTTCTGGCAAGTGACGAAAACGTTTGGACTTCGGCCATATGATTTGAAGGCAACCGCACTATCAACGATTGCTAAGCCGATATAATCGAAAATCCCTCATTTTTGTTTGAAAGAATATGTGGAAGGATAGATAAAAGGATGGATTAATGTTGGAATCACCAAGATTTTCTATTGGGATTTGTATTCAACGAGTATGCAATGAACAATTGATGACAAATTTACTAAGTATTTGTCCAGTCATAGAATATTAGAATTTCCTTTCTTGATTACCAAGATGCCAACCACAATTTCTTACAAAGAGAGGTTATTTATACTGCCATGAACGATGTGGTGATCGTTGGATCAAAACCACGTGGCCAGATCTCTTACACTAAGGCCTCACATCACTATCTATTCCTTTAATTAATATTGACAAAGGGTCAGCAGTTTTACATTGTAGGCTGACACACACACTGGCTGTTAGGAAATGAAGATTCCCAAGGCTGTTATTCCCTATGTCCTTGGGAGGCACACTATCCCTTCATCCTAGGTCTGCCTGCATCCATTAAAGGATGGAAGGAGACCAGGTTTTGGGCATGGGAGAAGTGGTAGGAATGTAAGTGCGACCTTGTCCCCCACGTCAAAGTTCCAACCTCATTTTCCGAACCTTGTGAGTAAATTTCCTCATTTTTTGATTTCTTGAACTGACGAGGTCTGATACTTACATTTTGGTGTTTGTGTCTACATTGTCGGTTGGACAATTCGAGTTTACAAAGAGTGATTGGGACACACTCTCTGAAGTTTACAAGAAGACATCCAACATGCGTAACTTCAACCGCCTGGTCTGGACTACCCACTTTTTTGAAGACTTTAGCTTAATGCGAGAAGGGGTAAGAAACTCCTATACTTGTACATGTTTCTTTGTATTCCTTTGTAAAACTTTTGCTAACCATGTTTACTTTGATGATTTCGCAGACAATTTTGAGAAGATAAGGCTCCCTACCCCCGATATGGCAACCATCTTGGCTGCCACTTCGACTGCTAGCCGTAAAGGCATGAAGCCCTAATCTACTAGAGGAAAGCAGGTGAGAGATAAAATTGAGAGGGTCCATAAGGAGGCTGCCTTTTAGGAAGATGGTCGACCTCATTTGGCTGATAAGGGGAAGAAAGTGGCCGTCGAGGAACTAAAAAAAAAAATTAGAGTGTTCGCCACTAGGGTGGGCAACTCAAATGACGTTCCCCCTTCTTGATCTGAGGTGCCCCCGAGTGAGAAGCTACTGGCAGCTTCCATTGCTGTAGCTTCGGGGGCAAAAGAGGTCTACTGCTTCGGAGCCTCCAGGCCTACTCCCCTAAGAAATCAAAGGGCTCCGATGACTCCACCACCTTTAATCGTTCTCAAAGTAGGCCGACCTTGGCCAGCTATTCCGAGGAGATTAAGTCTGAAGCCCTCGCACTCCTTCCTCCTGATTTCCAGACTGCTACCACGATGTTCCACAAGTTATAGACGGAATAATGGCAATCCTTCGTGGAAAAGAATGATGTTGTGGACGTCGTTGCCACAACACTATCCCAAGCTACGAGGTCCTTTGGGATGATGATGGAAGTGGAGGCCCTATTTAAGACCCTCCAGAGAAAAAATAAGGAGTTCGTAGGAAAGGCCTATCAGGCTGAGGAGGTAGCAAACAAATCCAAGGCTGATGCATTAAAGAGAACGGAGGCTGAGAGGTCTGGGAAAGCTCGTCTCTGCCTCATCAGAAATCGAGTCTTTGAAGAAGGAGGTCCACATATCTCGAAGTGAGGTGGCCTTTTTAACGAAACAAGTGGAGACTTCTGATGCCCATTAGAACCGAGCGGCTAAGGGCCTTGAAAAGGCCAATAAGGAGAATGCTACATTGAAAGGGCAGGTGGGGGAGCTGATATCCCAAGTGGCCGGCCTAATAGAAGAAGTTGAGGTTATCAGAAATGACGTCGGACTTGCCAGCAGAAATGCTAAACAGAACTTCCTGGATAACTTTTTTCTTACCGAAGAGTACCAGCGTTTTGGGAAATATTGGAGGAGGTATGACTACAAGGAAGTGATCGAGTGGCGAACTCATAACGTCAAGACTTCTGACCTGAGGGTTGAATTCCTTGAAGATGAGGCTGAGGAGAGCGAGCCACAAACTTCATTTGAGGTGACCTAAGTCATTGAGCTCAACGAAGATACTACTAAAAAAGTGGCCCCCGATGCTATAGTGCCCTTTGTGGCTCCTCAACCCCCACCCCTCAGCCTTTCAATGTATATTTTTCCCTTTAAAATTTATTCAAGTGTAAGGGCCTCAACCTATGCAATGTAATTTAATGAAGTTCAGTTTCTTTCTATTCAACTTCTGCATTTTTTGTCACTTTTGCTCAACTTCGATGTGTCTGACAACCTAGGTTTGACCCAGTTGTATTTTATCAATAACTTTTAATCTAACTCTAGTTTTTTTAGCAACAAAATAAGATGTATGGCAACTTAATAATAATGATGAGGTAATATGTAACGAAATCAGAACCTCCTAAATATTTGGGATCTGACCCGGTGTAAAGCACGTTGATAAACTTACTTAAGTGTTAAGAGGTCGGACCTAGTCCATACATTATTCAGCTTTTGTTAGTTCAGGATCAAATTTACATAACAGGCCAAACGGAGGCCCTTAATATTCTACACTTCGCTGAATAGGATAATCAAACCATTGAGGTCGAATGTAAGACCTTAGGAATATGCTTGCCTTAAGTAATAACTTAGACGAAAAAATTTTGTACAAGTGTTTGAGGGTCGTATATCTTAACATTTATGAACTTGTTATCACATTGATTTTTATACGAACTGAGGCTTTTTTAGTGCTTCAGATTCTCTCTTTATTGTTCTGTAATTTGCACAAGTATAGGCAACTCGTCTTGTTTTCATTCTCATAAGGTGGGATGATTTATCCATTTCGAAGCTCTCGTAATAAATTGATGTTTTTACCTTTTCAAGGCCAATTTCATTCATGCAAATATATCCCGAGGCATTTAGCCTTCCGAAGAGAGCTTTAACTCATAACTTAATATAACAAAAGCTATATTTTATTGAATTCAAAGCGGTTTATACAAGATGTCTTACATCATTGATAGTATTTACACAAGTGCTCCACATTCCAAGGATGAGGCAGTGTATTTTCATCCATGTCTTTGATCTTGTAGGTTCCAGGTGGAACCTCTTCGCTGATGCGATAAGGACCCTCCCAGTTGGGACCAAGGGTTCTTGATCCATGCTCTTTCGAAGGTGGGAATACCCTTCAAAGTACCAGTTCGTTCAAATGAAATAAGTTTTTCTTCATTTTTGAATTGTAATATTGGGTCATTTTTCTTTGGTACATGGCCATTTTAGACTGAGAATCATCCCTCCTCTCTTCGAGGAAATCCAATCCACATCTTCTCATCTCATCATTACTTATTTCATTAAGTATATTCACCTGGGAGATGGAAGACTTACCTCAACAGGGCTCATAGCCTCAGTTCCATAGGCCATAGAGAATGGGGTCTTTCCAGTAGCGGTTCGACTTGTTAATCTGATTGCCTACAGCACTTGGGATAGCTCATCGACCCATGTCTCTTTAGAAGCATCTAGCTTCCTTTTCAAGGTATACTTAATTATCTAGTTATTAATAGTTTCGACCTGCCCATTGGCATGAGGATGATGTGGGGAGAAATATGCGTCTTGATCCCCAACTCCACACACATATCCCTGACCTTTCTGTTATCGAACTGTCTGCCATGGTCTGATACAATTGAATGAGGGATCCTAAACCTCTAAATGATGTTCTTTCGGATGACCTTGGAAGTGTTGGCCTCAGTTATTTTGGCCTGTAGTTCAGCCTCTACCTACTTAGTGAAATAGTCAATGACGACAATTGAGAAATTGGAATTTTCCCTTCCTTTGGAAATAGGTCCAATTAAATCGATTCCCCATTTTGCAATGGCCAAGGGCTAGAAACGATACTAATCTCTTGTGAAGGTTGCCTCTGGATAGTGGCAAAGCATTGGCATTTATCACATTTCATAACAAATTGTTGCCTCTGGAAGTTTGCTTGTTCTCCTCCAATGCACCTCAGGAGGGGCAGTGAAAATCCACGTTTGTACATCACCTCGTCTTGTAGGACAAAGTGAGCAGCCCTTCTTCTGAACTTCTGACCCTCATCCCTCTTTAAGGGCAGGGTCTGGTCCTTGAGATAAAATATTATGGGTTTTATCCAAAGTTGGGTACTTTCAACCCACATTAGTATCCCACTTACATCTGTAGAAAGTCTGTAAAGGTGCTCGATGGGGACCATTGTGAGCAGTTCGAAGTCTTTATTACTTTCCAATTTTGCAAGTGCATCGGGTGAGCATTCTGGGATCGTGGAATTTGTACCAGTTCAAACTTCTCAAATAAATGGATGAAACTCATCACCAACTTTAAGTATGCCGCCATAGACTTATCATTAGCAAAAAAATTTCCATGAACATAACTTACCACTAGTTGGAATTCACTGTTGATGATGAGCCTCTTTACTTGCATTTATTTTGCCAATCTTAGGCCAGCTAAGAGGGCCTCATACTTTACTGCATTGTTAATGGCCTTGAAGTCGAACCTCACAGCACATGTGAGTTTGTGTCCTTCTAGACCGACCAAGATGATTCCAGTTCCCAACCCCGTGGCTTCAGAAGACCTATCAACCGAAAGGTTCCACATTTGGGGTTTGGTGGGTTCCATTTCCTCATCAACTTCTGAAATAGGGGTAAATTCAACTACAAAATCTACTAGAGCTTGCCCTTTGATGGCTACCATTGGTTTGAAAGTGATGTTGAACTCATTAAGCTCCACAACCCATTTGAGTAACCTCCCTGAGGAATCTGGCTTCTGAAGCACTTGATTGAGAGGATAATTTTTCCATACATGAATGTTGTGGGCTTAGAAATATGGCCTTAGCTTTCTAGACGCTGTTACCAAGGATAGGGCCAGTTTCTCCATGTCTGGATACCAAGTCTCTACTGCTATCAGTGCTTTGTTAACATGATAAACTGGTCGTTAGTGGTTATTCTCTTCCTTGATCGGGACTGGGCTCAAAGCCTCGGAAGTTACTGCTAAGTACGGATGTAGCACCTCGTGAGTCTTGGCTTTGGAGAGAAGATGTGCCTGACCTAAGTACTTCTTTGGCTCTTGTAAAGCTACCTCACATTCCTCTGTCCACTGGAATTTGTTCCCTCATTTGAGGACCTTGACGAAGGGCAGGCATTTGTCTATTACCTTGGAAATGAAGCAATTTAAAGCTACAACTCGCCCAATGCAGCTCTGTACTTCTTTTAGCTTTGGGGGGACCTCATTTCGACCAAAGCTTTGACCTTTTTAGAGTTCGCTTCGATGCCTCTTTGTTTAACAATGTATCCTAGGAACTTGTCTGATGATACCCCAAAAGCACATTTTAAGGGATTAAACTTCATCCAGTACCTTTGTAAAATTTGGAATGTTTCATCGAGGTGGGCAATGTGATCTCTTACTTTCAAGCTTTTCACCAACATGTCATTCACGTAGACCTCCATGGTCCTTCCAATAAGGTCGGCAAACGTCTTGTTAACAAGTCTTTGGTAGGTTGTCTTGGTATTTTTCAAATCGAAAGCATTGCCCTGTAACAATAGAGCTATTTATCTGTGATAAAGGAGATACGCTCCTCGTCTGTCGAAAATATGGGGATCTGGTTGTACCCGAATAGACATCCATGAAGCTTAGGAGTTCATGCCTAGCATTTGAATCCACGAGTTGATCTATTCTGGGAAGTGGAAGCTATCCTTTAGGCAAGCTTGATTCAGATTTGAAAAGTTTATGCACACCCTCCACTTTTCATTGTGTTTTTTTTTTTTTACCAATAATGGGTTTGAGACCCACTTTGGGTATACAGATTCTCGTATGAACCCATTGTCAATCAGCTTCTTGACCTCGTCCTTTAGGGTCTTTTGGATTGAAGGCTCTTCTCTTTTGCCTATGTGTCGTAGTCTTTGGATCTATATTCAAGTGGTGGCAACTGAAATTTGTGTCAATGCCTATCATGTCGCCGTGCTTCCAAGGAAAGATGTCAAGGTTCTTGGGTAAGAAGTTTTTCAACTCCTTATTTGCAGGGGTAAATTACTTCCCATTTAAAGGCTTTTTGTTGGATCCACAGGGCCTGCTGGAAATGTCTATAGCTCCTCCGTAGGTGCTACCTGAGGTTCGTAATGAATGATGAGTGGGTCCAGCTTCTCCAAGAAAACTGCTTCTTCAACAGCTGCCCCTTCTTTAGGGGCTTGTATGGTACCAAATACCTTCTTTAGGGGTCTCGTCCATAACGACATCTTCCCCTTGTTTCGGGGCACTCCCTTGTTTAGGGAGGTCGATCATATCAACATCAATGAAAATAATTTTGACGGTCATTGCTCTGCATTCCTTAGGGGATTTGAGTAGCATTCCCTAGCTCCTCATTGGTCACCTCAGATCGTGACAATGCCATTTTCAGTAGGAAACTTCATGCATAAGTGATGAATTCAAGTGATTGCCCATAACTCCTTTAACGCGGGTCTCCCATGTACCCCATGATAAGCATATCGATTATCAACCACTGGGAACTCCATAAAGTGGCGTGCAATTAGAGGTTCGGCTCCCATCTCTATTACCAGAGTAATTTTGCCTCTTGGGATGATGCTATATGCCGTAAAACCATATAAAAGGGAACTAATATGGGTTAGCTCGTGGTCAACTTTCATTTTGTCAAAAGTGATTCCAAAGATAATGTTGACCGAGCTCCCATTATCCACCAACATTCTTTTCAAGCCATTGTGTGGCCACGACAGCCCTTATTACTAGGGCATCACAGTACAGATAATGTAATCCCACAGTATCTTCTTCGATGAATGTAATTGGAGGGATTGTCCTTCTAGTTGAAAAATGGTTAACTATGTAGCTCGCCATTAGAGGGTCACTTGTTTTCCTAGCATAATTTCTTTGTGAATTCCTAGATTCTCCCCTGACATGCGGGCCTATAATGATTGTATTGATTTTTCTAATGGGCTCTTGCTTATTGTTAGTTGGGGGACTCCTTATTTACCTTTCACCCTCTCTGCGCCTTTCAGTGTAATTTTCCCTCTCCCTTGGAAGGTCATTTCAGTTGGCAGATGATGTTTGTTGTTCCCAGGCTATTGATTTTGCCTGTATGGAGCATTTCTTAAGGGGCGTCTTCCCCTTACTTGACTTGGGTTCTGGGAGTGTCTTGCAACGTCCCAGCAATTCTCTGTACGGTGGCCATGGGGACTGATGGTAAATGCAATAATTGGGCACTCTATCCCTATTTCTAGGTTCGATGCCTCGCCTCTTACCTCATCCCCTTTGTGGGTGCCTCGGGTATGGATGACGCTGATGCATTTTAGCATCAGGATTAACCTCCTCATAAGACAAGGCAGGTACAACTTTGAGTTTTGTTGCAACAAGCTCCTGCCCATGATTCAAGGGTGCTTGGTGGTCCATCAAATGGGAAGTAGGGCCTCTTTCCCTTTACATTTGAGTGGTGGGAGACCCTGACTGGCTCTGTTCCTACGATCCTTCAATTCTTCATTGAGGATTTCGCGTCTTATTATTTCTAACATGGCGTCATAGGTAGCACATCCCTCCAAAAGAGGAAGTTCATGTCTAATCCTCCTCTCAGAGCGATCTATGCTTCCTTATCCGTGACTTGCACACAGTAAGTCATTTCATCTGTGAAACGGGACAAGAAGCTTTTCAATGTCTCACCCTTTTGCCGTCACATGTCCTGCAACCGTTGGATAGGTCTCTTCCCTTCTTTGCTTGTTGTGAATTGCTTCAAGAACGTCTTCTTGAGGTTAGGACAATTTCGGATGCTTCCTTCTAGTAACCTCTTGTACCAGACTTCAGTACTCCCACTTGTAGTTGTTGATATGCTTCATGGGGTCACCTCTTCCATCATACTTGGGAATCTTGGGGAGAGTTTAGTAGTTCAACATGAGAACATTTCTTATGGCCTCTGAGAAAGGTGCATGCTCATCATCATTAGCTAGGTCGTAAGATCTCTGAGGTTCATCTGAGTCATCATCCTCCCCTTGGTGGATCTGAGGAGGTGGTTGAAAAGGTCATGTTTCATTCCTGGCCTACTTTCTCCTCTCATGCCTATTTCTAGAGGTGGGCCTGAGGCTCTCCCTGGTAAGTTGGTTGTTGTCCTTCATATTCACGAGACTCCTGCTGCCTATACCTAGGCATTGGATAAGGAGGATAAGCTTGCCTGTTTCTAGGTGCTTGGGGTGAATGATCCTGCCTATTTTTAGGCAGCCCCGAGCTTATCTTGTCGAAGACACTAGCCAACCTTTGAGATCTGTCTTCTGGCTCGTAATTCGGAGAAAAATTGTATAGAGCTTCATAAGGTCTTTCCAAAGTATAGTTTGTCGATGTATCCACTTCGAGATATATCTCATGTGGAGCCTCCATCCTAGTATAATGGTGTCCAACCATTTGGCTTTGGATTTCTTCCTTCTTCTGGTAATATTCTTGAGGATCGGGGAATGCATTTTTTGGAGTTGCATGTGGAGGAACATGATATCTTCCTCGTCCCTGAATGTTCATCAGTATTTCTGGCATGACAAAAGTTCTGTTGAGTTATGTTCCTCATATCGGCTGTCATTGTGGCCATTTCCCTAGTAAGCCTTGCTATGACCCTACCCCCACCTCTAGACCCTCCTCGTCTTCGTGCTAGAGGTCGTGGGCGAGCAACTGGGGCGACTCGTGAGGGTTCCCCTTCTTCAGGGTATTCCCTTGTCCTTCTAGGTGCACTTCCATCATTCGAACTCATCTTTCTCCAAAACACTTAGTGTGGAATCTTCCCTTTCTTCAAAGGTTTTAAGTTTCCAACAACTCTTTTTTCAAGGGTTAGAACGCTTTTAGCCAAACTTCAGCTAGTAACCTAGCCTTTTCTTAACATGATTTCGTGGTTAATCGTATGGCTTACCACATATAGCGTCAATCTGTTGACTCCCAAAAAATGAGCTCAACAAATGCCGAGTCTACTCTTGCCACGTTAAGTACGGTTCTGGGGCATTCTTATCAGATTAAGTATGGTAATCGACCTAGAATGGACGCGGATGCACTTTCCGGCAAGAGACCAAAATGTTTGGACTCCGACCGTATGATTTGAAGGCAACCGCACTATCAACAATTGCCAAGCCGGCATAACCAAAAATAAATCTCTTTTTGTTTGAAGGAATATGTGGAATGATAGATTAATGTTGGAATCACCAAGATTTTCTATTTAGATTTGTATTCAACGAGTATGCAATGAACAATTGATGATAAATTTACTAAGTATTTGTCCAGTCATAGAATATCGGTAATTGCTTTATTGATTACCAAGATGCCACCCCAATTTCTTACAAAAAGAGGCTATTTATACTGCCAAGGCTGACGTGGTGATCGTTGGATCAAAACCACGTGACCAGATCTCTTAAGGTCTCACATCACTGTCTATTCCTTTAATTAAT
>CAIGRL010036262.1:0-12460 GCA_903798325.1 Fraxinus xanthoxyloides
CTCTAACAATCTCGAATCTTCATCACAAAGTTGGAAGCAAGTTTAGAGTATTTGCTCTTCAGTCCCTGAACTTTCACTTTCTTCCATTTTGATCATTTTTCACTTGCTTCTTCAATTTTTCACCGTTTTCACCCATTTGCAACATAAACCAAGATATAGAATTACTTAGCGCATTTAGGCATCAAATAATCATAGAAACACAAATATTAATGGGCGAAAAACGTAATAAATGTGCTATTATCAAATCATATTGTGTTCGTTGTTCGCTTCGTTTTCTTCATTTAGAGACACGATTTTGTATAGTCGTGATACTCTCACCATAGAGGAGGTGTATAATGCTTTGTATTCATAAGAAAAGATGAAGCATCTGGTTTCTGAGGTCAGAGATGGAGAATGCCTGATCACTCATGGTGGTTCTGGAAAGGGTAGATCGAAATTTAAGTTCAGTAATCAAATTTGTAACTACTTTAAGAAGAAGTAGAACTTAAAGAAGGATTGCTACAAATTGCATAATAAAGAAAGGATGACTGCAAGTAGATATTCAGATATTTATGGCAAAACAGACCTTGTGGAGAACATTGATGGAGATTTCTTGGTTATTTCTGACGTCGAGTCTAAACCAGAGAATGATTGAATTCTTGATTCAGCGTGTATGTTTTATATGTGTCCTAACAATGACTTGTTTGCTATATATGAAATTGTTTTCAAATGTATCGTGGTTATAAGAAATAATGCACCTTGTCGAGTTGTTAAAATTGGTATAGTCAAAATGAAACTTTTGGATGGAACAATTAGAACACTTGGCCACGTTCGACATGTTTTAAATTTGAAGAAGAATCTCATCTCATTGTCTATCCTTAATTCGAAAGGTTATGAGTTCTTTAGTGGTGGTGGAACCTTGAAGGTTTGTAAGGGTGTCGAGATTGTATTGGAGGGACTTAAAAAGTCTCAATTATACATCTTGTAGGGTCGTGCAGAATCTAGAAGAGTCAATCAGCACTAGTTTAGTACCGTGGTAGACACTCAATTTGGTACAATATCTTTAGGAGCTCATAAAGGGTCAGATTTGAAGAATACAATTCAGTTGAGTTTCAAAGATATGGGTAATGTCGATTTGCCATCATCACTTGTGGTGTCATTGTATTCAGTTGCTAGAGTAGACTCGGTGGAACAATGTATGTGGATGTTGATTTTGTTAAGCATGCTTTAAGTCAAGAAGAATGTGTTCAATTTAACAAGGAGCTTTTGTTAAAAGCATTTGATATTGATTCTACCTTGGGGTGTGTTACAACTCATTTTTGTTAATTCAAGATCATTATGATTTTGAAATCTGAGATAATTTTACAAGAGTAGTAGTTGGATTCATTGGAGAGGTGGAGTATTTTGTTTTGTTGGAGAAATTAATTTTTTGATTATTGTTGAAGAAGCATGTTCCTTCCTTGGTAGAATTCATGTCAAGGTAGAGATTGTTGAAATTTGGGTGTGACTCGAATTCCTTGTTTGAAATATTGAAAAATTCTAATTAAAATGCACGTTAAAAAGAATTAAAGTTTGGAATACTATTGGAGTTCTATGTCAAGTTGAAGTTCTATTTTGAAAGCCCATTGGGAGTTGGAAATTGGTATTGGACTAGAAGAAGAATTAAGGATGAAGAAAAAAAAAATTAGCCGAGACCTACCAGCCCCAGCGCCTAGGCAACAGCCCCAACGCCCGGGGTATGACGCCGCCTATTCTGTTCAGGTTTTTTCTGCGTTTTTCATTCCTACTTCGTTTTGGACTCAATATTTTGGTATCCTACTTCATCAACAACTCTATTAAGAGGGTTTAGACGTCCCATACATGTTCCCTATAAATACTAGGTTCTTCTATACAATTTTATAGTGTGAGAATATAGATTACTAGAATTATAGGATCCATTGTAATTTTTTCTTTTCTCCATTATTCTTGAATCGATAAAATCTCTTAATTCCTCTACCATATTTTTTGTATTTATTTATTTTTTTGTTTGTTCAAATACTTTATTATTGTACCATATAACTTCAACATCCCAATCTGGTGATTGGTTTCACAACAAGTAGGATTTTAGTATCTTGTTTATTTTATAACAAAGTTAGTAGTACCCAAACCGAAGTGCATAAGAAGAAAACAAAGAAGAAACCGAAGTGCGGCAATATATATGTTGGAATTGATTAAGTTTTAAAACCATGAAAAAGTGACTCTCATGTCAACTTCGGCCAAATATTCGGATTTCATCTGATAGTCAAATTATGGAAATAAATAGACTAACTCGTCGAGTAGATCGTCGTGGTATATTTGAAATCTCAAAATCAATTATAGAAAAATGAAAAATTGCAGTCCAAACTTGGATAAAAAAGAGAGAACAACTGGTTGGAAATTTGTCTAACTCCACTGATTGCCTAGGGCTCGAGCGGTGAAGCGTATCTCTTCGCCCACAACCTCTTCTTTATAAATAAGATCCTTGAGATGTCAATTACTTCATTACAATGATATGCAATCATAGCATAACATAAAATCTCATCTTTTCTTAGCCGAAACTCTGCATAAAAACTAGTTTTCCATTTCATTTAAAGTGAGTACATAAATTTATCTTTTGGTTCATTTTTCTTGTATTTTAGAGTCCTACAAATACAAGAAAATAATAGTTGTATCTTAGGAGTTGATTGTCATCATTCATAGGCAGCTTTGCGGGGGGAAATTCGACTTAAGAATAGAGAGTTTGACTCTTACCTCGACTTTGCTTTTACTTTCGTGTTTTTACTTCGTCCATTTTCATCGACATTCTAATATCATTTCTATGGTTTATTCTTCAATTTCTTACCGTTACTCTTTCCAAATTTGTTAAGATTGGTAAGTTTTGGTTTTAAACTCTTCACTCAAATCAATTTTTTATCAAGAATATATTATTTGGCAAAAAAAAAAATTGCTCGTCCTTCACGTTTGTGAAGATTTCATTGATTCTTTCCCAATTTATAGTCACATTCAAGCACGATTTCTTGATTCCCACGTCCTGCAATTTAATGAGAAATTCACGGAGAAGCTTCTTCTTACAATTCCTGGAAGCTTCGAAATGGGCTGACTTTGGACCAAATGTGTTACTTGCGAGAACCAGTAGTGATTAGTATTAGCCCAAATAGCGACAAGTGAAAGGGTCTCGAAACTAACAATACTTGTCCTCAAAGACCATTCAAGAATGGCTTCAAGAAAGTCACAGAGCCTTTCTTTGACTGCTACTTTATTTGTTTAGCATTAATTATGACGGTGCTATTTTTTAAAGTTAGGGGTATATCCTATAAGTTTTTGAAAGGTTGGGACCAAATATGCTATTCTACCCAAAAGTTAACCCTATGATCTTGTATTTTTCATATATTATCAAAACAACTGTGTTATTATGTAGGTTAATGAAAAAACTAAATTTATCTTTACATTTTTGAAGTTAACTTGTCCCGGCATCCCCAAACTTAAAATATATATATATATATATATATACGCATCAATCTCCAGGGACGGTCGCAGATTAACTTTAAAAAATCTAATTTTAGCGCATCTTTATTTATTTTTTCCCAATTGAATATTATGCTATTATACTTTTGAAAATGCTTGCAAGAAATTAACTGAGAATATATTTATAAGAAACTTTAATTTTTTTTCTAGTCCTTCAACATTATGTAATTTATATAACTTGTTATTTATGAAGTACTATCTTGATAATTGATTAGACATGCAGATGGTGTCATTTATTGTAAATAGTGACTTGCTGATTAGTGGACTACTTTGTGTTAGTAGAGGTTAGTAAAATATATGCACGATACTTTTCTCATTACATTCGACTGATCGTATAAGATTTTGGTTAAACTATATATTAAGTTTAACGTAGTCATGTAAATATTGAAAATGACTCGTATATAAGGCGTGGTCTTGTAATGATGGAGTAAGTTCTTTGTATTTACGTTGAATCATGATGTATGGCAATTGACTTTGAAGTTTAAAGAAGAGATGGATAGAAAATTGACTAAAAGAGTTGTTGCTCCGAAGTAACAAGCATAACTTTTAATTCGGGTGTCAGGTTTTCTATTATAATATGTTTTCGGAATGTCTTTCAATGCTCCATACCGTCCCAACATGGATTAACTAGGTTGATGTCGTTTCCAGTCTCAAATTCGCTATTTAAGGCACGTTGGCGGGCAGTTGAAGTTTTATCTTCTTCTTCATCTTTTTTTTTTTTTTGGTTTTTGCATTTTTAGTTATTTTGATCTAGTGAATGTCTATTTTGGTCTTTTTATTTAAATTAGGGTTTCCAGAGAGAACATAAATGCTCTTTGTTATCAAAATAAATATCATTCGTTTTGGTTTGTTATTATTTTCTGGTGGATTCCGTTTTTTACGTGCTTGGGGCATACGTTAGTAAATGCTTAAACTTCTGTTCTGCGTCGTTACTTTAGACTTTTGTGCCAAAACAAAATTTTCGGAGACATCATTCGTCTTAAATATTGATTGCATACAAATTTTTGTATAAATATACATGGAATCTATATCGTATATGCTAAGGAACTGGATCGTGAAGAACTGACATTGATATTGACATAACTTGTGTGTACCAAATATATGGATGTTTGGTGAAGATTAGAATTAGATTTTTAGTGGATTGTGATAGAAGTTTTTAAAATGTGTGGTTGAAAAGATGTGGGGCGTATAAAAGATATGATTAATATTGATTGTTTGACTTTGACTCAGATTAAAATTTGATTTTAATTCGGCCCAAACATGCCTTGAATTTCGTGTATCAAATATGAAAGAATCCGATAGACAAATAGCCGTGCAAAAAGAATATGATCAAGTGGTGGTGGAGGGCAGTATGATTAGATACTGTAAATCTTTATAAGGGCCATGAGGGGTAGCCCACAAGATCCAAGAAACAGGTCATCGCTCCCATCATCAAATCTAATGCAAAGGATCTGCTCACTGAAAGAAATCAGGACCATACAAAGATTTGAAGAAAGGAAGGATGAAGTACAGTTAATCAGAGAAAGAAGAATTAACATGTATTGTGCTTTCAGCATGTAATTACTTGTGAAAAATAGTGGCAAGACCATGTGGGAAATTTTTGCTGAAAATGGAAGCGGATTTATACTCTATGATGACAGTATCGTGCAACTTGTGAGAAATACAGATGTAGTGCAATAGGAAGACAAAGTATATATTAATTATGCAGACATATGGAGGATTGGTTTGCATAATGTGGGGTGGGGTTCTCAGCCACTCGAAGTCTAGAAGCAATTTTATCTTACACTTTAAGTAATACGTAATTATGGGCATATAAAAGTTATTCTAATCGTGTGATGGGGCCTCTATTAGTGGAGGATACGGAGGCGATAGCTAGTGGGGATGGGGTTTTCTTTGCCAAGGATTACGACTTTCAACTTGAGGTGAGTGTGATTCGCTTCGAGTGGTACAGAATGTGTTAAAAAAATATGAGAGTGGTACAGAATGTGTTAAACAAATATGAGAGTAGAAAAGAAAGAGGGAAACCCAAAATTAAAAATAGCTTCGAGTACGTGATCAAAAGCTATCCTAAAACGATATTTTCACCCTCTCAAATTTTGAGATGTCATGTGGGGAACATTGACAAAGATTTAGAGGTTTAAGAACCTAATAAGAACAAAGAATACTCTTTAATTCCTGAAATAGGTTTGAAAGTTTGGATCTTATGTATAAGTTGTTTATGCTACATATCTATAAAATTCATTACATAAAAATCAATATATAGGGGTGTCAAAACATCCCATGCGCGAACTAACATAACTTGAGGTAAAAAAACCACATTTGTTCAGTCAAAAAATCGAAACTGTTTATAGCGCAACGGTCACGACCTCACGGCTGCTCATTAAAGACACTACCAGCTGAAGAAAAATTTCTAGTACGCTGAGCTCATGGGCGAGGCACTTAACCTCATGGCCAAGGCAGAAAGCCTTTTGCATTCTTGCCTTTATTCTGTCTAATTTGCTTTTAATTGTTCGTTTTTATCTGTTCTTTTACAACCTTAAATTGTGGTTAAAACACCACTTGTAATATTTTGAACAAATACAACAAACCCGACTTGCTCAATTTTATAGAAACTAAAATAATTCAGAAATAAGCAACATTTATGGGTAAAGTAAAGGTATCTTTCAACTTGATAAGGAATGTCTTCACATAACGTCTTTTTTGTCCCACATGATGCACATGAAAGAAAAACTCCTAGCACTCTATCTTGTACGTATTATACATTCACAAAGATAACTGAATAAAACAAGTTAGAAACCAGAAGTTCGTTGTTCAAAAAAACTTTATGCGTAGTTATAATAGATTTGGACGCATAGGAGTAAAATGATGTGTCGAATAATTAACAACTCATATACACATCCTCTAAAGAACCAAGAGGTTTTTTTTACCTAACGATTATTAATGTGCCGCTTATTCGAAAGGTAAGTTAGTCATCAGACATTCTATTAGAAAGGCTAATATCAAATCTCTTTCTTAAAGAAATTCATGGAGATATTATTTGTGGACCCATGCATCCACCACGTAAATCGTTTCATTATTTTCTATGATTTTAATTAACGTTTCAACTAGATTGTCCCATATTTGCTTGCCTTCAACTAGAAATGCAATATTTGCTAGGTTACTTGCTTAAATTACAGTATTACGAGTCAATTTGTAGATTACTCTATCAAGACAATTTGTCTAGATAATGGTGGTGAATTTATATCTCAAACATTCGATGAGTATTGAATATCAAATGAAATTATCATAGGATATTTAGTTGCTCACATCCATACTCAAAAAGGCTTAGTAGATATTTATCTCCATTATTTCAAAACTCTTTTTTTATATACTCATTTTCAACTACATATTTATACAATAAAATATTCTACATGTAAATTAAAAAAAAAATCCTACTTTCTAACCACATTCTCCAAAATTCACCGTTCAAAACAATGTTTTCCAAAAAAATAAAAAAATAAAAAAATCCCAACAAAGACTCATAATTCATATGGATTTTGAGTCACGATCCATTGACTTAGATTACTATTTTAATAAAATGATTTTCCCAACTTTAGAAGGGAGAAAACTACATCCTAAAAAAACGTAAGGTTTATTGAAATGAAACAATTTCATCTCACTTCCATCCCCAAAACATTCAATGTCAACAAGTGAAGAAATCATGCACTTGCAAATTGTTGTAAATCAATTACCTTAATGTGTTTATTGATATAAGAAAAATGACAAAATCATATAAACCAACAAAAATTGATGTTCCTACATATCAATCCATTGTAGTAATGAAGTTCAAATACACTAGAAGCATTGTTGATCAGTTGGTGTCAAAAACACTATACCTCGAGAGGGAAAAATTCTAGAAAAATCCAATCAAAATCTTTAAAAATAGCAGTAGTAGAAAAATACGAATAATGTGGTTCCAGCATAACCACGTATGTACAAAAATAATGAGATTTTAATAAATTGTCCGTTATCTCATAAATTATGGGAATGAAAAAATATTGTTATACATAGCCCCTATTTGGGCTCCATTTTATCCAAATGCATTTGTCTCTTTTAATCACACATTCTCCAATAAAATAATATCGTACGTACATACAAAAAAAATTCTTCTTTTTTAATCACATATTCTTCAGAAAAAATCACTATTCCAAAATATATTTTCCCAAAAAAAAAACACATTTTAATGGAGCCTAAACAAAGGGCATAATATTTTTGTCATTAATGTTGCTCTTGACATTATGCTAATGAGGATCTTGAACCACAATATGTTGAAGACAATAAAGATAGAAAAGATTGGCATAAATGAAAAGAAGATATAGGATTGAATTCTTTAAAGAAGTTCAAAGTATTTGGACATATAGTTTGAACTGTTAAACATTTAATACTTATAATAGGATATAAGTGGGTCTTTTGTATGGGAAATGAATAAGAATAATGAAATAAAAAGATATAAAGCCCAACTCATCGACCAAGATTTTTCACAACTTGTAATCGATTAGTATTCTCCTATAATGGATGACATCATATTTAAATTTTTAATTAGTTTGGGAGTCATGAAGTCTCAACATGTGCCTTATGGATGTAATAACATATATCTATATGACTCACTTGATAGTCACATATGCATAAAAGTCCTTGAAGAATTGTGCAACAAGAAAATGATACATTGCCTAAAACTATATTCTTAGTCGAACTGCAAATACAATATAACGATTACAGGGCATAGTGGTATAATCGCCTTAGGAATATTTATTGAAAAATGGTTATAAAAATGAATGCATGTTCATGAGAACATAAATAAAATAAACAGTGAATTAATAATTGTGACACATTATGTTAATGATTAGCTTAATAGAAAACTTGAAGAGCACAACAAAACTACGAATCACTTGAAAATGAATTTGAAATTAAAGATTTAGGAAAAACCAAATTATGTCTTGAATTGCAACTTGAGAATTTCTAAGAAGAATTATGTATTCATCAATTTTCATACATAGAAAAAAAATATTAAAACATTTTACGTGGATAAAGCCCACCCACTAACATGGTCTATGATCGTTCGATCACTTGATATGAAACAAATATTCATTTTACTCATTTGAATATGCAGAAAAGGTTCTTGATTCTAAAGTACCATACTTAAAGTATAATTGGAGCATTACTAGACGTAGTTTTTCTATAAATATCATTGCAAGATATAGCTCTGCACTAATTCAAGGACATTAGATTTATGTTAAATGCATTTTTGTTACCTAGGGGTATTGTTGACATGAGATTATTTTATTCAAAAAATGTGACCTTCTTTTTGAGGATGCACATGCATGTTATTTCTCTTATTTACATAAAATGAAATTGCAACTAGAATATATGTTTAGACGTGGATGGATTGCTATATTTTGGAGATTTGTGAAGTAAACATTGATAGCAACATCTTCAAATTATTGCAATTCATAAAACAAGTCAAAAATGTATGTGGTTGATGAACACGATCCATCATATTCAAGCTTTATGGGGATTAGCTTCAACAAATGATAATTCAACAATATTAAATGAAGAAAATGTAGTTTATATTGCACAACTCAAAGAAAACTATATCGAGGAACATGACAAAGAACATTTTTTCAAAATTTTTGTATATACATGAATTTCAAAAGAATGATGACTAAGATGTTTAATAAACTTTCTCGAGTGATGATGTGACTGCTTTATTAAAAATAGCATTGATGACTTCTAATTCATGAAATTAGAACACTTGACCCGGATATATCAACTCAAAGATCTGTCATGATTACATCAAATGGAGTAATTATATTCTTTTTCTTTCGTCCAGGTTTTGTCCCACTAGATTTTGCTAACAAGATTTTAATGCAACGACATCTTCTTATTACTCTAAAACTTTAACAATCAACTATACTCCTTTTTCCTTTATATGATTTTTTCTCCTACTCGGTTTTGTCAAGTAGATTTTTGACGAGATGTTATTGTATAAATAGTCAACGAAAGGGGATTGGAGTAAAATTACAATTATTAATGAATATTCGTCTTATCAAGATAAGTCTCATTTACTCTAAAAATTTGTATCTTAATCAATTTATAACCGTCACTAGAACTATATTTAAAAAGAAAAATAAATTTAAAAAAAAAAAACTTCACTTTTACTTCTTATTTTCTTTCTTCATTTCACAACATAAATAAGTCACCGTTACTATCTCTTCGTTTTAGTCGTGTGTGAACTTCTAAAGTTCTTATATTTTTTATATTCTTTGACGATATAGTTTTAATTGGTGAAACTAAAACTTATTTTCTTAATCTTTTAGATAATAAGTTATGAATAGGATTGGAGGTGTACGATGTCTTCACAAGTACACAAGTAATATAATTGTTGGGCTGAATCCTAGCCCATTTGTGTGCTCCCGCATTTTGGTTGAAATCGTGTTTACAAAACACGTTTCTTTTAATTGAAGAGTGACTCACTTATGGCCGTTAGATGATGGACTCTCCATATACCCAGGCTCAAGGCTTTTGGACTCTCATTTCGATTCATTCGTATTCTCTGAAGACTTATAGAGTTTGTGGTTTTGAGAGAAAAACAAGGTAAGAAGATAGGGTTTGATTCTTGATGGCTGATTTCACTTTAAATCTCTGATTTAAAGTATTGTAATAGTTAGATCTACCTTTGATTGTAATGTTATGTGCTGAGTGATTCCTCTGTTGTAATACTTAGTATGTGTTCGAAAGTGTTCTTGGTGATTTTGGGTGAATCGTGGGCTATCTTCTATTGTATTTGAAAATTATCAACTTACAAGAGACGGAGAGAGAAGAGAGATTAGACATTCCACCAAATTTGACAGAGGAAATTTTGTTTCTTTATTTACCTACCCAGAACTTTTTGAAAATGAACCAAATACCTATGATGATGCCATAAATTCTAAAGAAAGTAAAGACTGGAAAGCTGCTATGGAAGAAGAAATGACTTCTTTGCTCAAAAATAAAACTTGGGAACTAGTTGAAAAACCAAAAGGGCAAAAAATTATAGATTGTAAATGGATCTATAAAATCAAGCATAGTGAAGGATAGAATAATAATATAAGATTTAAAGCTAGATAAGTTGCTAAAAGCTTCACTCAAAATGAGGGTATTGATTATACTGAAATTTTTTCTCTAGTGGTTAAATACACTACCATTAGATGGTTGCTTGCCCTTGTTGCTAAATTTAAATGGGAACTTGATCAGCTTGATGTCAAAACTGCTTTCTTGTACGGTGAACTTGATGAGACTATTTACAGGAAACAGCCGGTGGGTTATGAAAAAGATTATCCAGAAGATATTGTTTGTTTTTTGACGAAATCATTGCATGGGCTAAAATAAGCTCCCAGACAATGGTACAAAAGGTTTGATGCTTTTGTGTTGAAATCGGGCTTCAAAAGAAGCCAATATGATATCTTCTTATATTGCAAACGTAGTGGAGGTAAAAATTATTTATATCTTGTCCTTTATGTGGATGATATGCTACTTGCTAGTTATGATAAAAGAAAAATTGAATCTATTAAACTGAAGTTAAAAACTGAGTTTGATATGAAAGATCTTGGTGTAGCTAAGAAAATTTTGGGTATTTTAGGTGTACAAATTGTTAGAAATAAAGATAAGGATTTGTTGTTTTTAAACCAACGTGATTATGTGATTAAAGTGTTCAAAAAGTTTGATATGTATAACTGCAAACATGTGACCTTAACTCTTGAACTCATTACAAACTGTCTTCTGAATGTTACCCTAAAACTGGAGAACAATATGCTAGAATGTCTAGAATACTTTATGCTAATGTTATAGGCTCTGTTATGTACTTAATGGTCTATACTAGGCCTAATCTTGCTCATATCATTAGTATATTAAGTAGATTTATGAGTAATCCAGGAGAAGATCACTGGAATGCTTTAAAATGGCTATTAAGTTACTTGAAAGGTATTGCTGATTTAGGCTTAGTGTTTAAATCAAATAAAGATGGTGTTTTGTTAAAGGGATACACTGATTCAGATTTTTCTGGTGATAGAGATAATAGAAAATCAACTTCATCCTATTTTTATACCTTATGTGGTACTGTCATTAGCTAGAAATCTCAGTTGCAAAAGATTGTTACTTTGTCGTCTATTGAGGCTGAGTATATTTATGTCACTAATATTATAAAGGAAGGAATGTGGTTAACTGGATTATTATCTGAAGTTGGTTTTGTTGATACTCAAACTACTCTGCTTTCTGATAATCAAAGTGCTATACATCTTAGAAAAAATCCCATGTTTTATGATAGAACAAAGCACATTGATGTTAAATATCACTTCATTAGAGATGTTATTTCTAAAAATATAAGAAAGATTGAAAAGATTGCAACTTAACATAATCCTTCATATATGGGTACTAAAGTGATTCCTTTAAACAAATTTTTAAACTGTCTTAAATTTCTTTCTATTGATTCTTTGTGATCTTGATGTTGATACTCAAACCAAATGAAATGATCAGTGGTTATGTTCCGGGATGCACTTACAGCCCAAAATCTGGTAGCAAGGTAGAGAATGTTGGGCTGGATCCTGACCCATTTGTATGCTCCCAGCATTTTGGTTGAATTTGTGTTTACAAAACACGCTTCTTTTAATTGAAGAGTCCTTGTTCTGATGGGAGACACGTGGCTCAGACGTATGACTCAGTATAGGCTGAAGGTTTTTAGACTCTCATTTCGATTCATTCGTATTCTCTGGAGACTTCGAAGGTTTTTGGTTTTGAGAGAAAAACTAGAGAATGAGATAGGGTTTGATTCTTGATGTCTGATCTCACTTTAAATCAGAGATTTAAAGTATTGTAATAGTTAGATCTACCTTCAATTGTAATATTCTGTGTGAATATTGTGAGG
>CAIGRL010036264.1:0-15166 GCA_903798325.1 Fraxinus xanthoxyloides
TTTTAATTTCATGCCCTTCCGGCGTAAGTTATGAAAATGTTAGTCAAAAGTGGGACCCAAAGAGCATTAAATATAGCCGTTACAAGAAATGAACCGGTCACCGGTGGGTCCTTGCAACGTGTAAAACGCACTGGCGAAAAGCATACACGTAGAACAAGGTCTGATTCATTTGCCACTCTCGGCGTGTTAACGTGCGCCTGGGGGTGGATAGGGTGTTGTTAGTTAAAGCCTGACGAAACCTGGGTCCACTTGCTAGGAAATTCCGTTGACTTAAGAAAGCACGCCTCCGTATCTCTCGATTAAGATCACGTTTGGCAAAGCTTATACTTATTCATATTTTTTAATCAAACATACTACAAAAAATCACTATTTAAAATAATCTTTTTCAAAAAAATGTCCACCAAACAGGTCTACAACTTTATTTTTATTTAAACATTTTATAAGATTCATAATTTTTACGTACTATCATACGTCCATGGAATCCACATAAAGACTTCACCAAACGCCCGTCGTCACACACCATGACTAAACTAGAACTCATATTTAGCCCATGTTTGATTATAATTTTTAGGTGTTTTTTAAAAAGAAAAAAATAGAGTTTTATGCAATGTTTGTTTATTATTTTAACATTAAGCCCCCCTTTCACAATCATTATTTGAAAATAATAATATTTTGAATAATAATTTTTAGGAGGGTGTGNCACGTTTGGCAAAGCTTATACTTATTCATATTTTTTAATCAAACATACTACAAAAAATCACTATTTAAAATAATGTTTTTCAAAAAAATGTCCACCAAACAGGTCTACAACTTTATTTTTATTTAAACATTTTATAAGATTCATAATTTTTACGTACTATCATACGTCCATGGAATCCACATAAAGACTTCACCAAACGCCCGTCGTCACACACCATGACTAAACTAGAACTCATATTTAGCCCATGTTTGATTATAATTTTTAGGTGTTTTTTAAAAAGAAAAAAATAGAGTTTTATGCAATGTTTGTTTATTATTTTAACATTAAGCCCCCATTTCACAATCATTATTTGAAAATAATAATATTTTGAATAATAATTTTTAGGAGGGTGTGTGATTCAAAAGTATTAAAAAAATTGAGTTTACGTGCAGAATATTATATTGTGTGAATATGTAGTTAAAAATGAGTATGTAAAAAAAGTTTAAAAATAATGATTGTCAAACGTAGCCGCCTAATAAAAAACCCATGATTGCTCCCGACCAAGTGTTTGCTTTCCCGCTTTCAAAAAAAATTGGCTCTGCCTTGAGGCCTTGGATTCCCTATAATAAACCCGATTGTCATATTGTTGTATGAAAATGAGTCGTTTACCTATTTCCTCTAGTTTAAAAATCCAGATTGGTCTCGTGGTAGAATGCCCTTCTAGAGGGCACTTGGCTAATCATTGCGATATCGACTTCTTACTCTGAATCTCTCTTCTTGCGTGTTTTATAAATCGTGCAAATTGATTTCAATCTTTTTATTATAATTGTTCATTTTAGAAATAGACGGATTAAGAGTGTGTTTGATAGATATTATTTTAGAAGAATGAATTTTGGAATAGTAGATTGATGGAGAATGTGTGGTTGAAAAAGAAGGAAAAGTTATTGATGTGATGTAAAATATTATTTTATTGAAGAATGTGTGGTTGAAAATGAGTAGAGAAATGATAATGAGATTTTTAATGAAAATCAAACGGGGACTAAAATCAATTTGTATTTTGATTATTTGAATATGATGTGACTTTGTTGATAACTTTGTTTTGATTTTCATGGGGCTTCATCGAAATCTATCTCATTTTAAAGCTTTACCCTCTTTATTCAAAAGCTACTACTTACTATTTACATAGACAATGAATAAAAGTCATAATATTCTACCTAACTTTAAAAAGACACTACCACCAATTGCAATTGCAGAATTTAATAATTAAATTACATATACCACTAAAGTCAAAATGTATAACGGAAAAATTCAAATAAAACATTATCTCTATAGCTTCTCCTAAACCTATGCCCGAAATTTATTGCCTTTTAAAACAATAATAAATTAGTAATTGACAGCTGTGCGACCAATTTATTAAAGAAACATAAAAGTGTTATAGAAAAGATTTTGAAATTATTTAACTAGGTTTGATAAAAAGTTGTTGAAATGCGTAGTTAAAAAATTGTGAATCCAAGAAAATGTGTGATTATAATTAACTGTTAACTTTAATTAGAGATTGTAATTAAGGGAGTGTTTGATAGATATTATTTTGGAAGAATGAATTTTGGAATAGTGGATTGATGGAGAATGTGTGGTTGAAAAAGAAGGAAAAGTTATAGATGTGATGGAAAATATTATTTTATTGAAGAATGTGTGGTTGAAAATGAGTAGAAGAATGAGAATGAGAAAAATAATGTGTATCAAACAGGGGCTAAATTTTAATTTTTATCGAACGGGCTAAGTAAACGTTTGAGAAAAAATATTTAAAGTATTTTTTATTTTTATTTTGAGAATGTGAGTTTTGAGATCACATACAGAAATATTTTACAAAAAGAATGTGTGATTGAAAATGAATTTTAAAAAACAATAACGTTCTATTGNTGGATTGATGGAGAATGTGTGGTTGAAAAAGAAGGAAAAGTTATAGATGTGATGGAAAATATTATTTTATTGAAGAATGTGTGGTTGAAAATGAGTAGAAGAATGAGAATGAGAAAAATAATGTGTATCAAACAGGGGCTAAATTTTAATTTTTATCGAACGGGCTAAGTAAACGTTTGAGAAAAAATATTTAAAGTATTTTTTATTTTTATTTTGAGAATGTGAGTTTTGAGATCACATACAGAAATATTTTACAAAAAGAATGTGTGATTGAAAATGAATTTTAAAAAACAATAACGTTCTATTGTGCAACGTATTTGGATTTATTAATTTTTTTTTTCATTGGAGAGCATAAATATATTAGAAGATTAATTAAGTCATAATTGCTTATTGGAGAACTATTATTATACTAAGACATTATCAATTGACTAGATGTTAACCTCATCTTAACTTGGTGTAATGATGTTATATTCCACATTGGTGCTAATGACAACCTTTTCCTTGAGCCAATCATTCTAATCATGTTTGGCTAATATTAAACATTTTACTTAGTAGTGAGTTTTCTTTACAAGTCGAATTTAGTAATAATTTACTTATTTTAGTAATAAATTGAGATTTATTTTTAACTCATTAACTTTAGACCAGATACTAAGAATAAAGTGTAACATCCTAAAATATATTTCAAAAAAAATATTATTTAATTCTTTTTAAGCTTAGTCAAATATGTAGAATTCGAGCGGCTCGACTTGGCTCACGATGCAAGCTAGCTCAAGCTCACGTGTGGTACGAGCTCATCGTGGCTTGTCAATTTTTTTAAACTAAAAATTGCAATTTCACTCTAGCTAACTCGAGCTAGATTTTGGTTTCTTGCCTTGAGCGTGCAGAACGGGCTCGTCTCATTTGTGAGGCAAGGCTAATCAATCGTCAGCTCGCCCACGTAACCTCCATACGGTATGGTTCAAATAGATATTTAAAACAAAAAAGTTAGAAGTTTATTCTTTCAAATAATAGTCTAGAATTTTAAGAGAATTGTGCATGTACTTTTAAGTCAATTCAATTATTTTTACATAAAAACTTTCACTTCTTTTAAGGGATACTGCTCCCTTTAGCCTTTATCTGAACTCAGTGCAAAAATTGTCTCTTCAATTGAAAGAATATAGAGCCAAGCCTCTGTTTTATTTCAAATTAAATAAAGCACAAAGCCTAAATCGTCTCGAGGCTTCAATAGACATGCCCTCCTATGTTTACCTCTTTCTCGAAAAGTCACATGTTGACGAATCAAAAAATCGCGTTCTCATGCTGTAAGGAGTTGCTTTAAAATAAGTAACTTACTATTCATAAGTAGTAAGTAATGTAACTTACTATTTATAAGTCGTTAAGTAAATTTACTTAAAGTGTATCTAGTTTAACATGTGATTTGAACTTTTCTTTGAAAATTGTAAAAATGCATATGGAGATCAAGAAAAAGGTAGAATTTATGATACTTTTGAGGCACATGGATATGAACACTTCACCTTTTGTATGGTAAAAAGCACATTAAAAGCAAAATTGAACATTGGGATCCGATAAAAAGATGATATTCAGATTAGGACATTATGAACCTTAAAAAAAAAAAAATAAAAAATAAAAAAATATCCCTTATAGAATTAGTAATGCAATCTTTTATTGTATGTCTGTCTCCCACAATGCTGTCCTTGAGAGGGATTTGACACTGTAAAACTAGTAGCATATACAACAAATAAATAGGTAAATATGAAGTATGTTTCATGGCCAACAACTTTAAGTTGGCAAGTATTTTTTTTCTTGAAAAGCAGTTTTTCGTAAAAAAAAAAAATTAAAAAATTAAAAAATCGATAAATATACAACGATAACATTACTTCAAATATACATTAATAGTTAAATGATAGGTAGTAATGCTTTTTTCTTCAAATGCACATGCTTAAGTTGAGTTTTCCATTCGAATCTTCCTCCTCCACAATAAGCTCAGAAGAGTATCTCAAAAGAACCGGCACGTATCGAGTATGGAGAAGAGGCCTAACACCAAGAAAATAGTATTAGTTCTATAAACTATAAAGATGTTTTAATTCCACTTGACAAAAGTCGTTTCTTGATAACGATGGTAAAAATTTCGACCCCATCCCACTCTGTCCCGAATAGAGAGGGAATCTTGTCTCGAATTGTAAAGGAGGTGGAACGGGGAATATGATTTTCACCTTGCATTTTTTGAACCTATCCTAAATCTTTTTGTCATATTCTGTTTTTATATTATTCTATTAACTAATATTTAAAAATAATAACAAAATAAATAAATAATCAAACGAGGGAGTAAATGGGGATATTATAGTCCCCATTCCATCTCTTGAAAATCAACCGGATAGACCCACCATGTTGGCATTCCTACTCTTCGAAGACATTGAATGATCCTTTGTTGTTAGCTTCTTTAATCGAAATGCGGTAAAATTGATATTGTTCTCGATAGCAATGGAGTTTTGCAAATTCTCCACAAAAACAAGAAGATGATTTCGAGAACTTCGATCAAAACACTCTTACCAATCACTCATCTAGAATTCTTAGAAATATCTCTGTTGACCGTTATTGTGTCCCAAATGGCCCAATTCACTGTTGAAAGCCCATTAAAGAATAACCCAAGATTCATTTCATATCATTTCTTTGAATTGAATTTATTCACCCAAATTGGTCTACAGCAGTGAACCATAACTGAGTGGACTTAAAATTGTTACATTATTCAAGATTCACCTCTGTCACAATTATTGATGACAGTATTGTCAATGACAACGTCGTAAATCACCTAGGATGCTTTGGTCATTGACCACCTTGTCGTGCTTGACACTATGAGCCACAGCCCACGGACCTTAGCGGCCCAAAAAATAATTTTAGAATTAATTTCTCTCTGCGAAATTTATATTTTATTTGACCATCTCGACTTGACCTATCTTGTAACTACTTACGAGACATTTGACGATTGTGGACCTCTTTGTAACTCGTCGTGCAGAGACGGATCGAACTATAAGCCGAGCTAATATGTAGAAAAAAGTAAATTTAGGCTTTTTTACACTAAAAAAAAATGCAGGCCGAGAACTGGGCCGGGCACCGCCTAAATCCGTCCCTGTCCAAACTCCAAACTCACTAGATAGACTACTCTTGCAGATGGCCTAGAACACAATCGAATTTACCCAATTACGAGTATTTTCCGTTACGTCGATTCTCAAATTAGATCATTGTCACTCATCCAAAATCTATAGTTCCCTTCCTCGTCGAATTGTTTTGTTACTAGGTCGAGCCGATTATGGGCTACACTGCCAAGACAGATACAAAGTCCCCCAACAGGCTGTCGATGGTGTGAAAACATGGTGGATAGCTTTGACATTTTTCCAGCATACCAAAGTGGAGTGTTCAATTTCCCAATTTCTACCATAGAGACAAACAAAGTCAAACTACTGTTCTATCTGTACATGTACTCCACACCTTGGACTTTTCCTATGTTATTATCTTTGTAAATTTTCACTAGTTCCAAAAAAATGGCAGCTGAGAAATCTGAAAATAGTGTATGCGATGATGATCAAGAAACTAAACGACACGAATTAGTACAAGGAAGAGATGATATAAGACATTTTAATGGGCATGAAGAAGATGAAGCTAGAGGCACATGGAGACACGCTGCTTTCCACGTCGCCACCACCATCGCCACCCCGGCAGCCTATGCTCCGCTACCTTTCGCCGTAGCCTCTCTCGGCTGGCCACTTGGTAATAAATGACAATTTGATTATGTGTTAATCAATTTTTGGACGTGTGCTTTTGATTTTCATTTTTTTTTTATGTAGGTGTTTGTAGTTTGGTGGGAGGGACAGTTGCTACTTGGTATTCTAGCCTGTTGATTGCTTCTCTTTGGAGATGGGATGGGAAGAAGCACACCACTTATCGGGATCTTGCTCGGAGTATATACGGTTGGTTTCACTTGACTTATTTCGTTTAAAAGTTTAAGCTGTTCTAGTTGTTCCTCGTATTTGATCATGAATGAATCCCTTTTTGGGATTTTACTTGACTATAATAATCTTCCTGATATCGAAGGATCATGGGGTTACTGGGCTATTGCATTTTTTCAGCAGGTGGCTTCTTTGGGCAATAACATTGCCATCCAAATTGCTGCTGGAAGCAGCCTAAAGGTTGAAACCTAAACAACTTTATTGATTCACATCAGAAAATGAAATTAATTATAAGTCAAAATTAAGTAGAGCCTGTTTATGTTTCACAGGCAGTATACAAGTACTATCATCCCAATGGCACCTTAACATTGCAGCATTTCATTATTTTCTTTGGGACCTTCGAACTTTTTCTGTCACAACTCCCGAATATCCATTCGTTGAGATGGATTAATGCATTGTGTACTCTCAGCACGATAAGTTTTGCAGCTACAACCATTGGCGTAACAATTTATAACGGTAAGTCTTTCATATAAAGTTCTAAATTTTGAAGAATCCGAGAGGCGTAACTGTCTTGTGGTGAGGCTTTGGGATCCTTTGTCGCCTCACTAGTTGCATACTTTTTGGGGATTCCTGTTCGAGTACTCTGCAGTATCCCATAGTATGTATTTTCTTGGTGGTTTGGGATTGAGTTCAACGTCCTCCTTGTTCTTCTTTTCTTCACCTACGAACTGAATCACGTAAAATCCTTGTGTTTTAATATCCCACATTGGATCATCCAAGTATCCAACTAGGACCCGAAAAGTGACGAATCATCAACATTTTGTAGGGAGAACGATGGATCGAAAATCTATCAGTTACAGTCTACAAGGTAGCTCATCTACTAAAGTGTTCAAAGCCTTCAATGCTCTTGGTGCAATTGCCTTTTCATTTGGAGATGCAATGCTTCCAGAAATACAAGTAAAACAATTTATCCTTAAATCAAGAAAAACTGATGCAACAATTTTTCATAAATACTAGTACATTTTTGAACTATTTTTTCTGCTTATTTTTGCTAGAGTACAGTGAGAGAGCCTGTGAG
Organism: Fraxinus xanthoxyloides; assembly: GCA_903798325.1. NCBI lineage: Eukaryota > Viridiplantae > Streptophyta > Magnoliopsida > Lamiales > Oleaceae > Fraxinus > Fraxinus xanthoxyloides. Next base: position 7,622 of record CAIGRL010036264.1, read on the forward strand.
AAAGAATATGTACAAGGGTGTATCAGCAGCATACACTGTCATTGTTTTAATTTACTGGCAATTAGCCTTCTGCGGCTATTGGGCGTTCGGTTCAGAAGTCGAACCTTATATTGTAGCTTCTCTTACGACGCCTAGATGGACAACTGTTATGGCAAATCTTTTTGCAGTAATTCAAATATCCGGTTGCTATCAGGTAATTTTAGATGATTAAACTAGACGTAAAGAGGCGTCGATTCATATATTGACACGATCTCGCAAGAAAAAATCAGAAGAGATAGGGGTAGACGAAAACTAACATGGAATATTGTGTATGGCTTGTGCAGATATACTGTAGACCGACGTATGCATATTTCGAGGGAAGAATTCTATCCAAAGAACTAAACAGCCGCTTTGTGATCGTACGTCGTTTATTTTACACATCAATTTACATGGGACTTGTAACATTAGTTGCCTCAGCCATGCCTTTCTTTGGGGATTTTGTTTCTATTTGTGGAGCTATTGGTTTCACTCCATTAGACTTTGTATTCCCAGTTTTGGCACATATAAAAGCTGGGAGAATGCCACCAAACATGAAACTTAGGTTTCCAGTGCTACTCCTGAACATTGCTATAGCCATTTGGTTCTCAATAGTTGCAGTACTGGGCTGTATTGGTGCAGTCAGATTCATCATATTAGATACAAATACTTATAAGTTCTTTCATGATATGTAACAATTTAGGCGTTCGAAGAAAAATAGATGTATTGTAAATGTTTTATGTTTTTATACGCTTAAGCGTTGTTTGGTTACGATTTTTTTTTAACGAATATATGAAGTTTTATCCAAGAATGTTCACAAACAGCTTTTTAATCTTATTAAATAATTTTTGACTTTTCAAAAGCCTTGCCAAACGGGCACGATATCACAATTCTAGCACCAACAAAAGAGGTAGAAGTTTAGTATACACACAAAACAAAACTTAGAAAACTTGTAGTATTACATTGTCAAGGCCCAAGATTATAGGAAAATATAGAGTTTGAAAAAGCACCTATAACATAACAGATACAAGAACTCACGTGCACTCGTCCATCCTGATATGAATAAAACATAAGTAAAGCCTCTTTTCTAGGGAACAAATTCACCAGCTCATCTGTTTCTATGCAACTTATGGGAATGTGCTCAAGCCTCTAGTAGAAATATGGTTTCAAGAAATTACAACTCTCAATGACTCAATGCATGCTCCTAAGAGGCATGCTGGGCTAGGAATTGCAATTGAGACTTACATGGGACCCTAAGCGAAAGACGTTCAAGGATTGGGAACTTTGCGAGTGTAGCTTAACACCATCACAAAATCCTTTGCTGATGAACCAGCAGTGGCTGATACTCTCTCTGAAGCAGTTGTTTGAAGCCATATATCAACTAGATTATTCAGTGTCAATGTGGGGACGACTGACTGTCCCATGCATTTGATTTCAACCTACAAAGTGAAGAGCGAAAAAATCACCATCCATACTCATTGTTGCAAATATGACTTTTAGCAGATGCTAAGTGCTATTAAAGGCCTATTAAGGATCACGAAGAAACAAATTTTCTGGATCCATAATCCATTGTAGCTTCTCGTACATGCAGACATCCGCAGTGCTAATTAAATTTAATGTTAGCGAAAATAGAATCCATTGATAATTAATTGGAAGGGATGAGATTGCTTACCTCATCTTCACTTGTAAGATCCAACTTCCTCTTCAGGTACTTACGGATCAAAGAAACTGGTATGCTCCCATCCCTGTGAAGAACACACCAGATATGAACAGAAAGATGGTATTTCAGCCATAATCTGTACGATGAGAAGTTTTTTCTTTCTATTTCGTGAACTTTAATACTGCAACATACAGAAGCATCGTTTTGACTCATAAAACTCCATAAATGACTCATTGTTGTGAAAATATGACTATACTTTCCAGCCGGAGTGCTGGACCATGAAAAGGGTTGGAGAACTGCATCATATCATCGCAGTCTGGAGAACAGTTACCAGTTATCACAGGTGGAAATGGAAAAAACCGGCAGGGATAGGGTGCTCAAAACTCGAAATAGTAGTAAAAATAACAAATAGAATATTTGTGAAATTCCCATACAATCATTGTAATGAGAACCTTTCTTTCATTTGCTAATGAATAACTTCGCCAACAAGAAAGTATCATAATTTATGAAGATACAAATCAGTAAATCAAGACATTTCTGGTGGACAATAACAATGCAAGGTGTACATTTCCTAATTTACGAATGTCAATCATTCCTTAGCCAGAATGAAGTGAAGCAAATGAGAACTTACTTTATCCTCAAGTAACTTGCAGAAATTTGTGGCAAGTGTGCATCTCCTTCCCGACCTTCCCTAAGAAAACATATCACAGTAAATCAGAAAAAACCAGAAACAGAGATAATATATAGAAGAGCATCCAGTCTATTCAGAAGATATGATCCCTTTAGTAGAAGTAAATGCTTACTGGTCATCAGACGCTACTAAAGAGAACCAAATTGGATTATTTCTTTTTTCACAGATAGCAGTGGCAGCATTGAGCACATTCTGGGGTTCTATTCTAAACTCTCCAAAATTATGTGCCTTCTTCTGCTGGATCCTACGCATTTTTTTAGGTTTTTCTGATTCCCCATGGTCACTGTCTTTGCCAATCTTGTCATGTTGAACTTTTGACTTTGTCCCCGGTTCCTTGTTTTTGGTTTTACGGACGAGTCCTTCGTTATCATGGGTATGTATAGATTCTGACTTAGCAACAGATCCTTGTGGGGTCAGCTGAGAAGATTTACTCCTATTTGCTGCTTCCACCAAACAATTCAAGGGCTTCCAAAGATCAACTTTCCCTTTCCATGGTTCAGAACCATTCTCTCTTCCTTCGTCAGGACTAAGTCTGCTAGACGTCTCAGCAGCGTTAGGGTTCTGTACCAGCAACAGCAGTAAGCACGAAGAATGTATTTGAGAAATGTGCAAAGGTGTAGACAAAAAGCAGGTGGAATGCTAAAATCAAGGCAGTATATGTAACTGTCAGATATATTTTCCTTACCAGCCTGGTACTTTGAGAAAATTTGTTTAGAGTCTCAGGTGACTTAGAGCTCTCAGGGTGGTCTTCCACCGAGTCTTCCTCTTTGTCAACAGCTTTCTTTTTTGCAAAACTGGAACTTCTTGATGCTTTTCCTGCGATAGATTTTGATCTTTTTCCTGTCATTCCACTGTGTGCTGATGCTCTAGGAGCGCTGACCGCCAGTGATGAGAGTGACCTCTCCTTTCTCTTTGCAGGTAATGAAACTGGAGTTACCACTTCAGGTGCGTTTACCTTTCTCTTAGAAGGAAATATCTTTGATTTTACATCTTGCAATTTATGATCAGGCCTGATATACAAATTACCAGTTTTATACTTTTAACACAAAAAAAAAATAAAAAATAAAAAAATACTACCTTAACAAATTCATACACATTAATGCACTTCCACAGGCTAAGACAAGCATAAACTTTACTTGCTGATGAAGTGTGTAAACAAACAAGCTATGAACCACTTTAAATTCAGAGCTTAATGCTACTTAAAAGTACCTATGGGGTTGATAGCTGTTTAATTTATACTTGAAGTTATTAGACTATCAACCATCAAAATAAAAAGTTCAACAAACAATTCTCTTAGATAGGAATACAATAAATGAGAAAAATTGCATCTCCTTTACAACAGTACATACGTCATTAATTCATATATACTAATGAATAAAAGTGAATATAGACCTTCACCATTTCATGTTTTGTTCTCAATATGCCTAAATTAATTCTCTTAATGATCCTTTTCTTCTTTATTTTGCAGAACTACAGCACGATGATCAACATACTCAAACATTTGAAATTTCAAAAGTTGAGCACAGCTAAATTTGCGCATACAATTTCTTGAAGAACTTAGTATTGGACAGTGAAGGTAATATGAGTTCAATGATGTCCCAGAAATTTCTTCCATCTATGAAAAATAAGCTTGGCATTGTAACTATAAAGAAAAAATAATACTCAGTTATGAGCTCCAGAATCCAGAAGGCTCTTCAAGTATGAGATAAATGATTGTTTCAAAGGTGTCTGAAAATGATTTTAGGCAAAGAAAAGTGATTGCTCAAACCAGCATTGTCCTTCAGTTGATTGTGCGTGCACAAGAGATAGACAGCAACAGAAAATAAGTTATAAGTATTTGACCTCAACTTCTCCAATGGAACACATCCTAAATCAATATTGCAAATTGGACAGCATTCCATTTCCTCATCTGATAGTTTCTTATATATGCATTTCCTGCAAACTAGATAGTATCCAAAGGCAAAATATTAGATTACTCATCCAAAAATTTAAAATGCTAGTGAAAACATAAAAATTGAATTCATAGAAGCATTCAAGAGTAGAGGACGAAATTGAGTATGCTTGTAGCTCTATTTCGACTCAATCATTAATGTATATGACATGTAATATATACAATATGAAGCGGGGACAGAGAGGGATAAGTCCTGGTATCAGAGCTTGTTCATCGCTTGTTTCGAATTTTCAAGAAAAAAAAAAATAAATAAATCTTTTGGCTGATGGAATGCTCACACACCAGTTACTCATACTGCAGTAATCAGCTAAATAAGGTATCCCACTGAGCATACAAAATTTCTATAAATACTGAAAAAAAATAATTATAAAACACAGAAAATTAGAACGACCCATAAAAATATCTTCGATGCCCAAATCATTAATGTGTAATCCAGGCAACAATTCAATTCAAGCCCCGAACCCAGATGCCACAACACGAAAGACAGATCACAGAAGAACACTGACCCACAAGTCGGCAATGATTTATCACGAAATTCAAAGTGATTATAGAATTCCAAACAATTACACAATGAGAGAGGGGAGGTGGGGTCGGGTATATACTCACATGTGTGAAGACATTCGATAATAGTGGTGGCGTCGCGGAAGAGCTTGTGGCAGATTGGGCATGTCATGCATGGCAAGACCGCATCTCGCTTCACCTCCACCACTTGATTCGACATCTCACTAATTATTTAAACCACTAAAATTAACAAATCAGAAACCAATCTATCTATCCACCACCACCACCAACACGTAAATTACGAGGTGCATGCTAGCGCCACCACACGAACATGGATTTTACGACCATTTCCCACCTTATTAATTGTATCTGCATTAAAACCGTAATCCGAACCCACAAGTACTTTCACGAAAGCTAAACTAAAAGATATCAATAATAATTCATATAAGTGGGTAAATTCACTAGATTTAAGGGGGATTATAAACCTGCAAATCCGAGAAGGGGAATTGAGAATGGCTGATTTGGGGAAAAAGCGGATGCGTGATTCGGTGCGTGGCGTCTCGCTGATGATTTCTCTGTCAGGAGGGTGGGGTGGAGTGGGGGGCTTGGGAGTCGAAATCGAAAGAGGGGGAGAGAGAGCGTGGGGGGTGGGTGAGAATTGTTCATTCTTAGTTCTTGCAATGGAATATAACGAGGTTTTTTATATAAGAACAAAAAATAAGAAAAGAAAATGTTGTAATTCGTAAATTTCGAATTGTAATTCTTAAATGTTAGGGAATGTCCTTGACACTATTTTTAAGTGTCCCGGACATATTCTATCATGCACTTTACGATTTGTAAAATCAATAAGTCGATAAGGTAACAATCTTCAATTGAAAATGATATGTTTAATAATTCTAATTTCAGTAATTTATAGTCATTACCTCTTTTAGATTATTTTCATAGTATTATTCTTAATTGTTAGGATCACGGCCAATTATACACCGCATATAACGGACTCAAATAGTTAGCCAAAGAAAAATTCTTAAAATGATTTTAATTACTCTATTTTAAGTTAAATTATTGTTTTAAATATAATTACACCTTGTCCTTGTTTTTGCCTCTCCATTTTTCACGTACTGTCAAAGTCTTTTGTGAAAGAAAAAAACTGCGGGCTCATTAGATTCCACCCATGTTGGAATCAAGTCGAGAACCAATAGTTTCTTATAATGGAACTGAACCAAATGGTTCCTATTTGGTTTGGTTCTATAAGTAAAAAATTTAAATTATTAATGCACATTGCAGTACAAAATTATATCACTAAAGTTAACACACATCCAAAGTCAAAACAATAAGCTTCAAATGAAAAGTTCCATCTTTGTAAATAATATTGTCTAACAAAAGTATTCATTATATTAACAAATAAATATAAAATTAATTAAAAATGGTTAAACTAGTTTTTTTGTCCACTCCTAGCTTGCTTGTACAGAAAAATTCATACAGAAACAATACAAATACTCACATTGGGATGGGCCCCATGTGAATTAAATATTCCAAAAAAGGGTGATCCATCTATTTGTGTGTATTATGTATGATTTCTGTGTTTTTTTTCTTGTACACTTCAGCCTTCCGTGCCTCCTACGTATGAAGTCATTGGAATGAAACTTTTTTCAACTGGGACTATGTGCTGGAGAACAAATCCAATCACTTTGCATTTTTTACCCTAGCAACAATCGTCTTCTAATATCTCCGACCCTTTACGCCACATGAAAGATGGAAAAAGAAAAATGATTGGTTTCGTGATTTAAAATAAAAGTTTTATAGCATAGGAAAGGCTCGAAACTTTTGTCCAACCGTGGTTATCTTGATAGAAAAATATAAAGTGGTTGTGGCTCAAGTAGGATCTTGCCATCGTCGGGAAAGATTATCCCTAACTCACGCATGTCAACATCAATCTATGCCTTACGCTGATGCCCTACCTCCTTAGAATAAGGCACGTGGTCACCAAAGGTTGGTTGAGATCTAGGATTAGATGGCCCTGGTTCCTGAACCACTAGTATCTTCTCAGCCTAGGTCCTTGCTTGGCGATGTAAAAATTCACCATGGTAAGTGGTAACCCCCTGAGAAGGCCACAATCCCATTTTCAAAAAGCTTCTTCCTTATCAACTCCCATTAGAGATCGAGCATGCAATTGTCCTAATCGAAAGGATAATTATGAAATTTGATATTGAAAATCGAGGTCAAATACTCATCACAAAAAAGTCAATGATAAGCCACCGATGCATGAAATTTGGTGAAAAATTAGATTACACTTGTCTGAAAAACGTGTCAAAGTCACAATGCGAAATAAGAGGTGCTATAGCCTGAATTTCTTAAATTTAATTACTATTACTTTGCATTGATTTTTAGAATTAAAAATGTTGCAGGTTTGACAAATTCAACAATGTCACGTGGACTTGAGTGCCAATGAATGCAGAATCTTGGGCTTATATCAAACAAGACAAAACTTTTCTTGGATAAGCAATTAAATATAAGTTATTTTGACTTATTATTTTTTTACTTTTTGTCACTTTTTGTTTGATAGCCTTTCGTTTCTCCTTTTACGGAATCGAGGATTAATCATATGAATAAAATTTGATATAACCTAACCGAATTCAAATAATTTAATTCCACCGACCCGAATTATAAATTTTATCACGACTTAACAATTAATTATTTTAGTCGTTTTTAGTACGCGTAAAAATTACT
>CAIGRL010036277.1:0-19275 GCA_903798325.1 Fraxinus xanthoxyloides
TTTTTTTTTTTTTTTTTGTACTATGAAAACGATGAACCATGTAATATGAGTTTTCTTTAGTTTTATCCACACTTTGGTACCACACATAGTACTTATTATTTTCATATTTTCTCTCAATATCTCAAATTTCGTATTCAATGTAAAAATGGTGGAGCTCTTGTGTTTAAAAAAATTAACATTTAAGTAGCCAAATAATTGTCAGAAATGAAAATTCTCTTAATTAAAATACAAGGTACAGAATTATATAGAAAGAGAAATGTTCTTTTATTTCATTATGTAAGTATAATGTGAAGATTACAATATTTAAGGGTGCACTTCCCAGTCATATTTTTTCTTCAAATCAGAGGGAGTAGGGGGATTTACTTTGGCAAAATAAAACCCATCTGCTTTTACAAGCCAATAGCACTGATTATGATCATCCTCCCCTTCACCAACAAGACAGGCGGTGGAATCCTTAAAAACGTCAAAAGCTTTTTCCCTGTTTCCACACCAAAAGTGACAGAAATATAATGTTCGGAAAAATATATTTTCATAAAAGTGCCAATGAAAATCTTGGTTTTCGCTTAGTGTATGATATCCTAAATCGTCATCTTTAGAAGCACAATGAATCCTCAACGGTTGGGGACTTAGGTGTATTCCATTCACAACATGAATATCATATCCTTTAGAAAAGTGAAAAGAACTCATTTGAGTAAACTGAAAAAATAAGATGAGTAAGCAGAAAAGGATTTTCATTTTCAAGAAAATAATTCTATGCTGTTTCTGGTTATCAGCATATATAATGATTTATAGAGTCGAGATTGACAAAATTTACATTCACAATATCAGAATCAGATAGTATTTGACAAAATATTGCCCCTCATTCTATGCATATATATTTTTATAAATTGAATCTTAACTTAATTATTCAAATACCAACCAGATTTTGATAATCTTGTTGTAAAACCTGATGTAAGATTTTGATATTCTTTATGATTTTGATAATCTTAATTTCATTATCTAAATTCATTAAGTTGTTTAAACAAAAGTACTAAAATTTATTAGTCAATGTGAGAAGTGGATAAGTTATTAACTCACCCTGATGGAGGGTGGATACTTCTTAGGCCTATCAGAAACTGCCTCTCTTTACTCATTAAAGTTTATATTTACTTATCGATTAAAGTAAATACATAAAAGAGGTTAAGGGAGAAATTATAGTTTCTTTTTCTCTAAATTTGCAGGTTTGATCTACAAAATTTATGGTTATGGATCGAGGTACCATAGAATGGTTTATGAAATTATGATTTTTCTTCAGCATTATTGTTCCTCTCTATAACGTGAGTTGTATCGTGAAGATCTAATTTTCAATTGATAAATTAATTATCCACTGCAATAAATGAATGAAACCTAATTATTACGCAATAATCAATTCACTCTGTTATGAATTATTGATTGCAAAATAATGACGATATGAAATAAACAAGAAGAAAATAAACATCAAAATTTACGTGAATATGGGAAAAACCACGGGTATATATATATATATATATATCTTTTTGTTGGAGTTCTAAATTAAAAAGAAGTCATTTTTCAAACCAAACTCGCAATCCTTGATGAAATTTGATCTTCATTACTTTGGAATTTTAAAAACTCAAACTCCTTAAACTTTTTTTATTTTACCAAACACAAATAAAATGAAATTTTTGATCACATCACAACAAATTTCCACATTGAAACAAATTCCATCACAAGGAATTCAAGACACATTTCTAAGTAAACATCATTCATCCTCTTCCAAACAAGCCCCATAGACTAGATTAATGATAAAAACCCACTAAGTTCAAGCAATGCTCAAACTTAGCAATATGAAGTGGTTTTGTCATCATATCAGTAGGATTATCCTTGGTATCAACTTTACTCACTACAATATCACGACGAGCAATCACATCACGCACACAATGATACATCATATTAATGTATTTAGTCCTCTCGTGAAAGATCTGATCCTTAGTCAAGAAAATTGCACTCCAACTATCACAGAATACTGGAGATACCTGTAAGTCTTCACTGATTTCACCAATCAATCCTCTCAATCACATAGCCCCCTTACATGCCATGTAATGCTATGTATTCTATTTCTGTTGTAGACAAATCTACTATACTTTGCAAAGCAACTTTCCAGCTGATAACACAGCCTTCAAGAGTAAACTCTAAGTGATATCCTCTTATGAAAATCCTAGCATAATTTGAATCCATATACCCAATGAATCAATTTGAATTTCTATCAAAATGCAAATAAGTATTAGAAGAGCCACTGAATTTCTTTCCAATGCTCTTTGCCATGATTTGTCATGTATTTGCTAACTGCACTAATTGCATGTGCCAAAGTAGGTCTGGTATAAACTATAGTATACATCAGCGAACCAACTGCATTGGAATAAAGAACTTAAGACATGTAATCAATGTCTTCATCTAACTAAGGACACAATTTAGTGATAATTTAAAGTGGGCAGCCAAGGGAGTATGAAAGCCTTCGTATTTACCAAATTGAATCCTTCAAGCACCTTCTTAATGTATTCCTACACAATCCGTTAGCCTTTCTATCCATCAAGATATGAATTAGCACAAATTTTTTTTATCACATTTGATGCTAAGTTCATACTGCATACTACCATATTGGTTGGAGGATGGTGATCTATATCGTTAAGGATGTTGACATTTGTAGCTGTGTAGTGGTCTTACATCGTTTGATTGGTGTAACAATTTCCATGTTCGATATTAACATTCTTGTTGGATCGTATCATGTTGTGTAAGGTGTTGTTATTGTAGTTATACTTATGTAGCAATCACCACGAGCAATCACATCACGCACACAATGATACATCATATCAATGTATTTAGTTCTCTCGTGAAAGATCTTATCCTTAGTCAAGAAAATTGCACTCCAACTATCACAGAATACTGGAGATACCTGTAAGTCTTCATTGATTTCACCAATCAATCCTCTCAACCACATAGCCCCCTTACATGCCTATGTAATGCTATATATTCTGTTTCTATTGTAGACAAATCTACTATACTTTGCAAAGCAACTTTCCAGCTGATAGCACAGCCTTCAAGAGTAAACTCTAAGTGATATCCTCTTATGAAAATCCTAGCATAATTTGAATCCATATACCCAATGAATCAATTTGAATTTCTATCAAAATGCAAACAAGTATTAGAAGAGCCACTGAATTTCTTTCCAATGCTCTTTGCCATGATTTGTCATGTATTTGCTAACTGCACTAATTGCATATGCCAAAGTAGGTCTTGTATAAACTATAGTATACATCAGCGAACCAACTGCATTGGAATAAAGAACCTGAGACATGTAATCAATGTCTTCATCTAACTAAGGACACAATTTAGTGATAATTTAAGGTGGGCAACCAGGGAGTATGAAAGCCTTCGTATTTACCAAATTGAATCCTTCAAGCACCTTCTTAATGTATTCCCACACAATCTGTTAGCCTTTCTATCCATCAAGATATGAATTAGCACAATTTTTTTTTATCACATTTGGTGCTAAGTTCATACTGCATACTACCATATTGGTTGGAGGATGGTGATCTATATCGTTAAGGATGTTGACATTTGTAGCTGTGTAGTGGTCTTACATCATTTGATTGGTATAACAATTTCCATGTTCGATATTAACATTCTTGTTGGATCGTATCATGTTGTGTAAGGTGTTATTATTGTAGTTATACTTATGTAGCCACCTATGTAGTTTGACCTTGGAGGTTAAAATTTTTGTTTTATAGCAATCAAATGTTTGCCCATGTGGGAGAATGTTAGAATAATTCTATTATGCGGGCTTCCATTTGATTGCGAGTTTTACGGATTAGATGTATACTTTGCAACAATACTGTGATTAGGTCCAACATGTTAGTGATCACTTGAGCCGTTGTATGCCTTACGGGCTTGATGAGTTTAATGTTGTAATTTAAGTATGTGAGTCGAAATTATGTAAACCCTAATTAAGGTTAGAGTCGGTAATGGGCCGACTTTATGACTTTCTATATAATGGTTAGGTCCTTTCTCCTCTATATATCGTTTATTGGTTTGGCCTATTGACAATTGATTATTTTGATGAGCAAGGAGATAAAGATCTAGCTGGTAATATTCATACATAACAATGTATTCCGCAAGTATAAATTTCGAACGTCAATTAATGTATGTTGTACATCATCATTTACAAATTCTTTTACGGAAAAGAAAGTGGTTGAATTTTTTTTATTTGGGTTTTGAAATTTTAACTCAATGAAATCTCGCCACATAATCTATTGATAAATAAATTTGTAAGTTGTTATGTACATATAGCACAACCGTTATCCTCACTTTGGTACCACATATAGTACTTATTATTTTCATCTTTTCTCTTAATATCTCAAATTTCGTATTTAATGTAAAAATGGTGGTTCTCTTGTGAATGACAGTTTTTGTTTTTCCTTTTAATGATCAACATAATGGTTTCTAAATGATTAAAGTGGTTATGACATTTAATGGATATTAAAATTTAAATGAAAGGTCTAATGGAGAAAAAATGAAAAGTCTGGTTGATGGAATATGAAAATAAATTAAGAAATAAATGGGGATGAATTAGGGATCTTTTGGTTCATCATATCCGGTTTATCTAATTTCTAAAATTTAAGCACTAAACATGTATGCAATGATTATAATAACAGGTGTCATCAAAATAAAACTTTGTTGTTTTCTAGAAATTCGATACTTTACCAAAAAAAAAAAAAAAAGTGCGCGAAACTTTACCATTGTGACCAAGACTTTAGTTTGAACTCTTAGGAAGCATCGTAGCGACGAATTAACATAATCCAAATTATTTTTCGATTTATACAAGAAAACTTATTTTAAAATGCAAAACAAGATTTTATTTTATTTTATTTTCTTGGTCGCTACAATTTTCATATTTTCTCTCAATATCTCAAATTTCGTATTCAATGTAAAAATGGTGGATCTCTTGTGTTTAGCAAAATTAATATTAAAGTGTCCAAATAATTGTGAGAAATGAAAATTCTCTTAACTAAAATACGAAGTACAGAATTATATAGAAAGAGAAATGTTCTTTTATTTCATTATTTAAGTATAATGTGAAGATTACAATATTTAAGGGTGTACTTCCCAGTCATATTTTTTCTTCAAATCAGATGGAGCAGGGGGATTTACTTTGGCAAAATAAAACCCATCTGCTTTTACAAGCCAATAGCATTGGTTATGATCAGCCTCCCCATCATGATGAAGACAGGCTGTGGGATCGTTAAAAACTTCAAAAGCTTTTTGCCTGTTTCCACACCAAAAGTGACAGAAAAATAATGTTCGGAAAAATATATCTTCATAAAAGTGCCAATGAAAATCTTGGTTTTCACTTAGTGTATGATTTCCTAAATCATCGTCTTTAGAAGCACAATGAATCCTCAACGGTTGGGGACTTGGGTGCATCCCATTCACAACATGAATATCATATCCCGTAGAAAAGTGAATAGAACTTATTTGAGTAAACTGAAAAAATATGACGAGTAAGCAGAAAAGGATTTTCATTTTCAAGAAAATAATTCTATGGTGTTTCTGGTTATCAACATTCTCTTTATATAATGATTTACAGAGTCAAGATTGACAAAATTTACATTCGCAATATCAGAATCAGATAATAGTTGACAAAATATTGCCCCTCATTATATGCATATATATTTTTATAAAGTGAATCTTAACTTAATTATTCAAATACAAACCAGATTTTGATTATCTTGATGTAAGATTTTGATATTTTTTATGATTTTAATAACCTTAATTTCATTGTTTAAATTCGTTAAGTTGTTTAAATAAAAGTACTAAAATTTATTAGTCCATGTGAGAATTGGATAAGTTATTAACTCACTTTGATGGAGGGTGGACTCTTCTTCGGCCTATCATAAAACCGCCTCTCTTTGCTCATTAAAGTTTATATTTACTTTTCGATTAAAGTTAATACATAAAAGAGGTTAAGAGAGAAATTACAGTTTCTTTTTCTCTAAATTTGCAGGTTTGATCAACAAAATTTATGGTTATGGATCAAGGTACCATAGAATGGTTAATGAAATTATGATTTTTTCTTCAGCATTACTGTTCCTCTCTATCACATGAGCTGTATCATGAAGATCTAATTTTCAATTGATAAATTAATTATCCACTGCAGTAAATGTTACACAATAATCAACTCACTCTTTACACATTTAATTATTATCTCTATATTATGCTGTAATTGATAAAATAGTGTTGTTAATTCATTTTAAAGTTTTAATGATATATTTGTATAAATGTTTCGTTTATATAAATTAAAGTTATGAGTTTAATGTTTGATTAATGTGATTTGTTAGTGATTAAAGTCGCCAAATCTTATGGTCTTATGAATGTTTAAGTACATATTTCATGTCAAATTGATGCTTAAAAGAAGATGACGTGCAGAATACTATTGTCGTGAGCATATTGACGTTTATAGATTATAAAATTGTTAAGAATTGCCCGAAGCGTTAATGTACTAGCATTTTTCATTTTGATTAAGTCTAATGTTTATGCAACTCGCCTTAGCAAAGAATATAAAGTCTACTATTCTCAAAACTGAAGAATACTCAAGGAATTTATGAAGTTCGTGGAAGAGCATTTCAAAAGTCGTGATAAGTCACTTGTTAGCTAGCACACTAATGGCTACTTTAAACACCACGAGTTTTGATGGCTCTCGTACTGTACACGAGCATGTCATTGAGATGTCTAACGTTATATCAAAGATTTAAGACTCTTGGAATGACTACGGATGAGAACTTTGTGACATAGTTTATCATCAATTCTTAACCTTCTAAGTATGGTCTATTCCAAATAAACCTCAATATGTGAATGGAATATATAGTATGCTTGTGCAAGAGGAGGTAATGTTAAGAATTAAGGAGCTGAAAAGAAATAGTTAAAGAAGTTTGGAAGGGCATTTTGCAAGGATCACTAAAGATAAATGAGTCTTCTACCTAAATTCACAAGAGAATATCCAAAAAAGTCGAAATGTTAAATTATTTTCAACAGAAAAGTTTTTCAACTAAGAGAGATATTTTAGAAGCACGAAAATATTTTCAAAAAGGTGGACTGGGAACTCTCAATGGTATATTTTTCAAGAAGGTCATCTCAATGGTATAACTTTCACAAAGTATGACTGGGAACTCTTGATTTTCTTGTTCAACACAACCGCAAGGAAGATTTGGAACAAGAAACAACTGAACAACTACTGGGACACCATCTGCACGGCCTTCTCCATTGTGATGGAATCAAGTATAACCACCATCGTATCATTGCGTACGATGAATGGTGTGCTCGTTTAATCAAGCTATCGGATTTTCCACTCGAATGCAGTTTTTCTATATGTTAGTTACATATATAATATTAGTACCGACGTATGTTAATCTGCTCTTTTTTGGGGGTCTGTGAGTTAAAAAAAAATGGCAAATTAATATTGTTTAGGTTTGGGTTACTAGGACATCTCCAATCGTAAATCAAATTGGTGTAAAAACACGAATTTAATGTGAAAAAACCATCTCCAATGGTACATTAAAATACCATACCAATTTTGTGTGATGAACAATGTTACACCAAAATTGAGGTTTGGGTGTAACACTATTAATTTTTGAAGTTTTTCATTTTCTCCTTCTGCCTTTCATTTTATATTACAATTTCTATTATATTATTTTTATATCCTTTTATTATTTAATGATTTTTAACTGTATTTTAATTTCATTAGTCACCAGTCCCATAAATGTAGACTTGCTTCTATTTTCACAGCGATAAAAAAAACTCAATTATTATAGTTGGAACTATAAATTTTTCTTAATGTTTTTCCTAATACGCCTACATTGAATGTTGGTAGTTCATGTTCACTAATAAAAAGGCACATTAAATAGAGGCAAATTAAAATCTAAGAAATTAATTCTACTCTCAATATGAAAAGTAGCCTATAATTTGGGACAAATGAATAAGTAAACAAACATATTTTATGGGATGAAAGGAGTATTATTCTTAATTAACATTTATTTATAAATTCCATTGAAATAATAAATAATAACTATTGAATACATTAATATGAAATTACTCATTAAAACTCAAAAGTTGCAAATTTGATAATGTGAAATTAAGAAGAAATTAGTACTAGAACAAACTAATTAATTATTTATTGGATGAATATATTAATTCCGAGAATTAAATAACAAAACTAGTTGTGATTTTTATTAAATGTAACCTTTTATTGCGTTAAATGTATTTTTTTTAAAAACAAAATTTTGATATTAAGTTTAATCATTTTTAAAAGTTTATTAATTAATGAAATATTTCAATTTAGTAAATATATTTTTTACTTCGAAAATTTTAGTAACAATACAATTTGTAATTAAATAGTTCTTTAAATAAATTAATTTTTGAAAAAATAAAGAGAAATAAAGAAGACACTATTGACTTGACTTTGACGTAATCAATTACTTCGTAACACAGCGGATTATTATCAACCTTGAAGTGTTATCAAAAACTCATTTTTCTTTACATTAAATACGAAACAATAAAAATAATTTATTCAACAAAAATATGAGTCATCCATAAATTTAAATTAAATATTTAAAAGTTTATTATTCGAAATAAACGTACTCAACTACTATTTAAATAAACATGTCATTAGCTCACACGGCAAGTGGGTAGGAATTGGTTTAGGTTATTAGCTCCCAATTACTTAAATTTTATTTATCCTTGTTTTTCTTTAATTGGGTCTAATTTAACATGGTCTTATTCAAAACAACTTTTTTTTTCTGAGTCGAGAACTTCTATTTAATTACAAGCTACAAGAAGAGTCGAATTTCGATATACTAAATCTCGTTCTATCAATATCAAATTATTTGACCCCAAATAAAATTGAATTGAACACCTATTTCACTTTAATTCTTCAACTTTTCAAAATATAAAAATATAGCATATAAAACAAATAAATATTATTTTATAAAATTTTGGGGGTGTTACATTCTCGTACAAAGACGTATTCGTGAATGAATTTTTTTGTGGTGCCTTGGATGAAAATTTAACATATCGAGTTTGAAATATGTCCATTCATGTATTGCTTGTTTTCCTTTACGGTTTGCTTGTTCCATGTAGAAGACGAGTTGTTTACAAGTTACAATTTTTTGCATGGATGTTTACACATAATTAATTTGCTAATCAGGATTGACACATTGGCATTTCGTTAGTTTTAACTGACATGTCAGCAAATTTTGGTGGACAGGTAAACGGAACCCAAATGGAGCGGCGTGGTTGCTATTAAATTATAGTTTAGTGACTTAATTGCTCGAAATTGAAGTCCAACGATCCAATTGCAACTAGGGTGCAAGTTCAGTGACCTCCAATAATTAAAATATTATTGGACTTCCTCCTTAGTGGTGCTGCCAATCGTCAAAGAGGCAAAGGCCGGCCCACTTACAAACCTGGCCAGTCTGTGATAGGCCGGACCAAGCAAGCCTGCCCCCATTTCTCTATGGCCCGTTTTAGTGTACGTCCAAAAGTGCCCCAGGCTTGGATGGCCCGATCTACTTTGACACCAACATAAGTTCAACATTTCAAGATGCAAAAAACAGCTTCAAAAGCAACAGCTCAAATTGAAGCATGCAAAAGTGTAAACCTAGAATATTTACTTCAGAAACTGCAAAATGAAAATGTAAAAACTTTTTTAAATAGCATATTCTACGATTTAAATAGCATCTATTAATTTAAAGAGAAAAAAATTCCAAGTACTGTAAATATGTTCTTTATATTTAACACTTAATTTTAGTTCTCCAAAAAAATATTTATTTTTTTCATATTTTTTTTTGTCACTAGCTTCCATCCAAATTATTATATTATTTTTTTATTAAAAATTAAAATATTTTGAATACATTTAATTGTAGAGAGTGGATTTCACTCTTTATAATTTGAAGAATCGAACTCTCTCTGAATTAAAATATGACCTTAATATTTGACTTTTTAAAATAGAGAACGTTTTATGTTTAAAGAATCACTTAAAGCTAATAGTTGGCAGCAATTAAAAATCAAATTGATTATCTTACACCTGATAACCGCAGAACCCAATGACATTTTTACTATTGACAAGCTATTTCTGTTTATACAACTGAAATTTGGGAGGCTAGAGGCAGTTGCTTCTCAAAGATTATGTCAGTCATTGGTTGCTGTAAAGAATGCTCCTAGGAAGGACTACTTTGTCGAAATATTCATCCCTGCCCGTTCTATCTATTCGACTAAACCTATGACTTTTACAATCTAATCGAGTAATTATACATTCGGGTCAGTGTGGATGATATATGGATAAATCTATCTAGGAAAAGAATAGTGGAGTGAATTTGCATTATGGGATTGGCCAGAATAGAGAAAAGAAGAGCCTCATCCCTGTAAAAATTGAAAGGATGGATGTTCAAGTAGTTCTGCTGCAGGTTTTACACCAGTAAAATCAGAATCCTGGAGAGAACTGCTAATATCATCGACCGAGAAAGGGATGCTGCAGCAGCAAAAACAAAATAATTAATATCTGAACATAATTTTATGAGTGAAGAAAAAAAAAATCTCTTACAACAATACCTTGAGTTATCATTCAACAAAAAGGAGTTGCTATCGGCTTCATCAGAGTCCCCCGTCATTATATTCTTCATGCTAGAAATTAACTGTAGAAATCCAATGTGGGAATATAGGAGAAAATTGATATATATATGAATTCATATTTGCAGTCGGAAGAAGGGAAACTTACGTCTGGAGATACACTGCTAGTATTAAAATTGTCATCCCCGTAGAGAGTACAAATTCTATAAAGCTGTTGAATGGTTAGCATCTGGGAATATCAACAGATAATACAATATCAGTAAAATTGGAAGTTGCAGAAATTCTGAGCACTATTGTTGCATTGAGGTAAGGACTAGCATTTTTATCAGTGCAATAATTCATCCCTACTTTGAATTCAAAGCGTTGAGAAAATGCACTAATCCTACTCTATATCAGAGAGTGAATGGAACATGAAGAAAGAAACAGGTAAAGAGAAGAAACAGAAGAAAATGAGACAAACAAGAAAAGAAGGAAAATATTACACAAAGATGGACAAACTTACAGGGCATAGGTCAGAAGTAAGATCGTCATATGTTATTCGTAACTTTTGGTGAATGACCTGCAGATGAGGTAAGATTTTGAATCAAACTACAGGCTGTACAATTCTCGTCATCTCACCACATGGGCGAAGAGTATAAATAAACTTCAGCAATGTTCAATATGTGTCAATTTCAGTTCAATTGATGATAAATCATCTGTATTTTCAGGATATGAAATTTTAATTTGAAATAGGAGTTAAATCCAACTTTACATTGATTCTATAAACTAGCATAGCAATTTTATAATTTTAACAATTTAAATTCAAAAAAGGTTCAGGCCAGTTGACAAAGAAATTGCAGTAAATACTGGCAATTTAAAAATTATTTGCCTGCTAAAGAACAAGAGAACATACCAGAAACCCTACAGCCTGCCGTACATGTTTTAATTCATCCCAAGATGAGCCCACATACTGAAACATGATTCATGGTTAGACAATCTACAATTTGCAGTATGAGTAATCCAAGTGCATAAACTTATACAACTAATGCTATAAAAACATAAAGGAATATATGCATGACTTAAAACCAGCTAAAACCAAAAGTCTACCTTTTCTTTTGCATGTCCACACCAAATTTCTAATTCATCTAAACCTGCTTTTACATATTCACCATTGCTAAATGTGCAGCACTCTCTACGAAGGAGAAGGCTGAAAAAACATGCAACAATGTTACACCACACAAATAAATCTGCCAACATTATATAAAAGAAAATATCAGGGCTTTAGAGCTACCTATTAAAAAGCTGGACGTCTATATAAGAAAAGATCTGCTTGAATATTCTCTGAACAAGGACCGGAGGCACCTGAAACAAGCATTGTAAGATTGGAGTGCAGAGAAATTCCAAGGTATTAATATAGTTAGTCTTGCATACAAAATTTTCTTGCAGTGTACTGAGAGTCTCCTTTAGGCTCTCAATGATGCTTTTCCAGTCATCGGTTGGATATCTACAGTTGAAGGATAGACCAGATGATTGCAAGGAATTTTCTGTTGGCATTCCGGACGCCTGAATTGTTTCTGTTGGCGTTCCAGGTGCCTGAATTGTTTCTTTTGGCATTCCAAGTGCTTGAATTGTTTCAGTTGGCGTTCCAGATGCTTGAATTCTTTCTTTTGACATTCTGGGCACCTGAATTGTTTCTATTGGCATTCCGGGCGCCTGAATTGTTTCTGTTGGCATTCCAGGTGCCTGAATTATTAGGAAGATAAACATTGAGTACACTATATAGAAAATTAGTTATGAAGTTCAAAAATCTTGCATATAGCGTAAACAATGAAAAAGATGGAAGTTATTGATAAAAGAAACAGTAAAAGAACTGGCAAGGAAATATCCTTAATTGGTAATAGCTAGATGATATTGTCTTCGAAATTAAAGAGTTCTTTGAAGGGTGATTTATTTTCTAAACCTCTACTGAAATGCAACTAATACAAAAAACAATATACGTCATTTATTCCATTAGTCCTGAAACACAAAATACAAATCATGAAGATTTGATTTAGAAACAAGTGCTACCTGGATACATTGAGAAAGAAGTGATGACAATCCCTTCTTCGAATTATCTCGAATGATACCATAGATCTTCTCAACGTAAGCTGTCAGCTGCTGCTTAAAAAGCAAAGCAGGATGCTTGGCCTCAACCTGGCAGACTCTATCAAGTCCCCCAATCGAGAGGTTTGCAGAAGGGGATGAACGAAATCCCTGAAAAATAGCATCATGTTACCACTATTTTCTATCTGCCCAGATTCCTATTTAAATGCTCAAAACCAACTCATTTTTCAGCAATTCGATAATAGTACTTAAACATTTAAACAAATAATATCCACATACTTGGGCCATCCTTCCAAAAAATGATGTAGGCTGAGGAGGTTTCCTTGGAGTTGATGAACCAGCACTAGTAGATTTTAGAGTTTGCTGAAGCAAAAACAAGAGCATTGATGTGTTGGAGAGCCAGTAAGCCATGTGATTAATGTCTGCCTCATTCTGCAAAAATACAATGCATCCCGAATCATTTAAGCTACAAAACGCAGAGAAGAAAAAAGTTGAACTATTTCGATACAGAATGACATAGTGATTTAGTTAATAAGACGAGTAAAATATATTGTATTGTAATCATGTCTTCGGTATTTTGTTAAATGGAAGACATAACAATGTCAATATAAAACAAATAACAGCATTACTAACAATTACATGTCGTACATGATACACTTATCCAATTTTTCATTAAAAAAAAAATGACTATTAAGGATGAGCCCTAGCAATGATCAATTGAAGGTAATTTTAACCCCTTGACTTCAAAGTGTAAAATGAATGAGTTGTTATAGAAAAAAAATCAATTGACTGTCTTTAAATGAAAATGGAAGAACAAAAACAAGTGATTATGACGGACTAAATCACTAAGACCAATGCCAAGCATTATCCTTCGGATGTCATACTCATAATAAGTCACAGCAATGTTATGTACAGATAGAAAACCAGAACCTCTAGCAATGAAATCTGATAAGTTCATGATAGGAGAGGAAAGGAACTTTGCTTCAGGAAGAAAGCGAGAAAGAGACACAGCCATAGGCTGGTGTAGGCTGAAACAAAGAAATAAATTGCAGGGACTCAATTGCTATCAATACTAGTGCACAGCAATGCTAAAAAGCTATATTACTTTTATGTTCCTAGGCCTTAGCACACCTAATCCAAATTAAAGTGAAATTTTAGCTCATAATAAAAGATCATACTAAAATTATTAACATAAAACTAGAAAAAAATAAAGAATCAAGTAAATCCTAAACTAATTAGGAAAACATCTTAACAAAATAACTGCTGAAGGTCCTAGGACTACTTCAGTATAAAGAAAATTTTGTTAAATAATCTTCCTGTTCTGAATAAACAATATCCATCTTTATCTTGAATATCATAGCCAGGGATTGAGTACAAGTTACAAAATGCAGCAGAAAGTTTCTGCTTCACTGGCGAACAAGCAGTGTACAATAAAATTGCTGTGCACATTAGCATAACTAGTTTCTGATATGTTCAGAAAAGGTACCTCAATTTCAGAACCTATAATCTGAATAAGACGATCAAATACACTAGTTCTTTCGGCTTCAAATGATTTCCAGTGAACAAGGCATTTGTATATGGTGAATGCAGCAACTGGTTTTCCTTCACTGAACCCAAGATTTTCAGGGATGCACCTGATAAGAGCATCTACATTCTCCTGCAACAAAAAAGAAAAGCAATGTACTGAAATTTGGATCAAAAAATTCAAACTTAAAATGCTAATGAGAATAGTGCAAAATTGGAAAAAGTCCATAAGGCAGAGGAAAAGATCGGTCTGAGGTTACCGATCCAAAATTTAGGATAATTGCTACAACATGAGGTAAAGCATTTAAATCACTCCCTTTTTTTTCCTTCTAGAGTTGTAAGTTTTTCCTCATTTTTCAAACAATTTAAACATTCCAAAAATAAGCAAATAACACCAATGATGCATCTCAGTCCAAATAGGATCATGGTATGTTATCGTCCCACTCCCCAACTGACCCCACAAAAAGATGCAGTAGACATCCTTTTGTGTGATTGACGCCAATGTTGAAAATCAACTCTACTATTGAATTTCCCAGAAATATAATGAACAAGGATTTCAATATCATTTTTATTAGATGGGAATAAACTACAGAAAAGAAGGATAAATAGTCCTCGAAATATTCTTATCTATAGTTCTTTTCATTTGTTTATTTTTCAAACACCACCACTACCTTGAATTTCAATTGCATCCAGTCTAAATCCTTCAGATAAACAGTGTCCAAGTAAGAGAACATCAAAGGCCTAGACTTTGATCACCTTTTCAATTTTTTGGTGGATTGTCCTGTTTGAAAGTACAAATAAATATCTCACTTGGAATATCAAACATACCCTACCAAATGACTCAAGTCTAAAATGCATGTTTTTGGGGGACACAAATGATTGTTTCAGGTTAACTGTTTAGCCAACTTCTCTCAGAAGCCAAAGAAGACAAAAGGCGCAAACAGAAATAAAAACAACAAAGCTAAGAAAACGACATACACGATGCCTTTCCATAATGGATCTCCTCAATGTGTCATCAGATACAGAGCCAAATCTTTTTAGTGGAGTTGCATTCTTCGGTTCCTGTATCAAACAGCTCTACATCATGAATGTGAGCCAATACTTTTATCTGTACTATAGCAGAGTACATTTAACGTCAGCATGCTACTATATAGTATAGTTCTCTTACCTGATGACCATTCTCTACAGGCTGCAATTGGAAGAAAAAGAGAGTAAGAATAGACACAAAGGAAAGAAAAGAAAGAATCAAAGGTGTCCTAACCTGAGTTCCAGGAGTTAAATGTCCAGACATTTTCCCAGCAGCAGAACTTATCAAAGCTTGCTGCCGGAGAATCTGGTCCTCAGTTTCCATATCTGAAAGTTTCTCTTCGAGCCTGAAATTAGACAGAATCAAAACACAATCAAGTCAGAAGTCAATAGAATCTTCTGGCTTCACAAATCACACAAAGATAGAAATCTCATGGGCACTTGAAAACAAAAACACACAGCGAAAGCAAATAATATCCCTGAAAGTGCTGACTGGTATTTTAAACAGATCAGCAGATTGAAGTCCATCATAATAGCAACCTTTGCATATCAGTCTTCAACTGAATAATCTTTGATTCTGCCTCCAAAGCCTGCCTTAATCGAGCCTCACTTAGTTTGCTTGTTTCCTCATATTTCTTCTCTGTTTCATCTATTCTCTTTTCTAATGAACTTACTATAGCCTGAAGAAACATGTTTCAATTTGAGAATTACACATCAGAAG
This sequence comes from Fraxinus xanthoxyloides, assembly GCA_903798325.1. Lineage (NCBI taxonomy): Eukaryota > Viridiplantae > Streptophyta > Magnoliopsida > Lamiales > Oleaceae > Fraxinus > Fraxinus xanthoxyloides. The sequence goes on from CAIGRL010036277.1 coordinate 16,028, forward strand.
TTGCAGATACAGATCTCACCTCACATTAACCAAGAAGATTCTTGAATTTCGAGAACTGACCTTAAGCTTCTCATTTTCAAATGTTAGCTTATTGACCAGTTCCTGATCAACTACAGGGACCTCTTGTATAGCAAAGACCTCTTGAACAGGAGAGACATCTTGTACACCAGGGACTTCTTGTATAACAGGGACTTGCTCAGCCAACTTCTTCACAGCTTTTCGTTCCTTTATCAGTAGTTCTTTGGTTTCAAGAAACTGAATCCGCATTTCCTCCAAAGCAATTTGTAGTTCTAAATTTTCCCGAGTTCTGGCATCCTCAATGTCAGCCTAAAGAGTTATCCATCAATTAGTTCTAAATTTTCCTGAGTTCTGGCATCCTCAATGCACTAACCATTTATAAACTTTTGTTTAACAGTGGCAGATAATTACTGAGAGTGAGACATTTAGTACAAGAAAGGCAAATTTAACATAGATCTTATACAAACATATTACCCTCATGTGTTTCTCCAGCTGCAGTTGCCAAGTTAATTCTTCAACTTCCTTTTCCAGCTTGCTTTTAGCAGCTTGAAGTGCACCAGTTTCCTTAGCAGCCTGAATTAAGACAGTCAATTTTTTATGACAACATGAGCATTTGATGATTCAAGTAGAAAGCTTATATACTTCGCAAAAACTTGGGCTCTTCAAAACTTCACAACTTCAAGTGTTAAGAAAATACGTAGCAATAAATTTCACATCACACAACAGCCTGAATACTTGTTTATGTAAGAGAATTAAGAAAATCACATTACATTTAACTGAGGCGAGCATGCATTTATATATAACACATTCCGGTAAAGCAAAACACCTAAACTATTGATAGGTGAAGTAGATAAATATTTCACCAAGCATGCACATGTGGGTTCAATTTTAGAAGAGGCACCTCAGGGAAACAAGTATCAAAGCATTGTCATTCTACTCAAAGATTGATAAACTTAAAGAACTAACTATTGTAACTTCACCAGCAATTTGTTGAAGACAAATACAGTTAAAAGGAGAAGCTCTCACCATTTTAAGCTTACATAGTTCTTTACGAGCCATTCTTGCTCTCCAGGCACATTGGAAAGTAATTGCTGCTTTCTTCAACCTCAAACACTTGCGGCGGGCTAAGTATCCTTGGCAATGACTCTGGAATTAATCCCATCATATTAAAGTGGTATGTTCTAAACAGAAAGTCACCCTTAGACATGGAAATTAAAAAGGAAGTTGCTTCATCGTGAAACATAGATAGACTGACGAATAATGAATGCACATGACTAAGTGGTCATCATTGTAAAAGTCTATAATAACAAATAATATTTAGCTTTACAATGAATAAACAAACCAAGAATAAAATCTTAAGGAAAAACAAAATAGTCTTCACAATTCAGCCAATTACAGTATCAAATAAAAATTGACAGGTCAGGGTAAGTGCACATCTTCAGATACAAGAACTATTGTATAATTTGAACAAAAGAAAAAGATTATGCTACTTATATGATTCAAATTGTTATAATGTGAAGGTAAGGTATGTTAGTTCCAACTGCATCACCATTTCTTCTCATTTCATAATAGTAACTGATCCATGTCCTGACAACCGGTATGCTCACATCATATAGTAGGTGTAGGAATAATGGAAGTGTAATAAAGAGAGAATAATTTGATATATTCTATTACATAGGATAGAGTACATATATATACAGATTGAGAAATCTAAATCAGGAAAGAAGAATACTATAATTGCGCTCTAATTATTTACGCTAACACTCCCCCTCAAGTTAGAACATAGATATTAATCATGTCCAACTTGTTACAAATATAATCAACCCGAGTCCCATTTAGAGTCTTTGTGAAAATATCTTATAGTTGTTCTCAAGTTTTCACATATCTTGTAGAGATTAAATTTTGCTGTATTTTTCACGACGAAATGACAGTCAGTCTCAATATATTTAGTTCGTTCATGAAATACGGGATTAGACGCAAGATGAAGAGCAGCTTTATTTCACACAAACAAATTGAGCCCAAACAAAATTGAGCCCATCGTACAAATCACGTCCAAAGGAACTGAAGCGTGATATACTCACAGATATAGCCTTAACTCCAAGAAACTTAAACAACAACGACGGAGGTGTGAGCAGTAACTACAAATGTTGCCGGAATAATCTGCCATGATCGAAACGCAACCTGGAAGAAGCTTAAATTGTGGATCCGAACCTCAGATTGAACAATAAGGATGCAGTGCCACTACTGGAAGTCCAAAACATGGCGCTGATAAACACGATATGTTACTACCGAAGACTCCAGCTCCGGTAAACAGTCCGAACATCCACGAAGAACCACCCACCAAACCAGAGGCAGTGCCGGAAACGCAGGATGGCGTCGACAACACAAGCGGACAACCACAGGTTCGAGAAAAAATATTATGGCTCTGATACCATGTAATATAGAAAATAATTTAATATATTCTATTACATAGGAGAGAGTACATATATATACAAGTTGAGAAATCTAAATAAGGAAAGACGAATCCCTATAATTACGCTCTAATTATTTACGCTAACAGGAAGAAATAATTTATTCTTTCTTAATTAAATCTTACAACTTTATGCCACTATATATAATACAATACAATGAAGAAGAAAAGGAAAATAATATGCTAACTTAAGAAAGTAAAGATATTTCCTAATTTAATTCTAATTATACCATATACTAGTATTAGAATCATCCCATAATTGATTCGGGATTTCTACACTCCTCCTCATGTTGGATCATAAATAATGATCTCCCTTTTCCAGCTACTGAAGAGAGAGAGCCATCTGCAATTTTGACTTTACGATTACCAACACAAGGAGAGTATGAACTAAATAGATGGTGTGAGTCCGTCAAATAATCGGACGGACCAGAATCAATAATCCATGGTACTTTTAAGAGTGAGGTGGTGTTAAGAGCTCTTAGGAAATTTCCTCTGTGTGCTAAGGAACTTAACGAGCTAGGTGACTGAAAATTAGAAAGCAGTTTGTACAGTTGTTCTAGCTGCTCTGAATTAAATGCACTGCTTGAAGTGGAACTTTGTATTTCAGAGGAATTGAATGCAGCTTGGTTGCCATGATTTCTAGTATTCTGTCTTGGTTTCCAGTCGGGTAGCTTTCCATGCAAATTCCAACACGTATCTTCTTTATGTACAAGTTTCTAACAATTGTACGAATATAATATTTTTTGGGCATTTCTAATAA
>CAIGRL010036307.1:0-27494 GCA_903798325.1 Fraxinus xanthoxyloides
CTTGTGTACAGGGTTTTCTTGCCAGATTCTTTATTGCATTGGCAGCACCTGTGGTAGTTTTTATTTTTTTGCCATTGCCCAATGACTAGGCAACACATCTGCCTTGTGTAGATTCTGCCAAGGAAACCAAGCACCAAGCATAGTTCTCAATGAAAGTAGGAAAAATCCATTTGTAAAATCATCAGGGATTGTAATTTTTACAATTATTGTGAGATTCACTAATTAATGTGAGAGATTGTAAAAATTACAGTCCCCTAATGATTGTATACCTAGCATTGTTGATGAAAGTACATTCGTCAGCTATGATGAGCAAAAAAACAAGTCCCACATAGTACAGTCAGAATTATCCGATGAACAATGACAGTGAAGTCACTATCACGCTATCCAATAAATAAAAATATTTAATAAACTCGATATGCATATTAATTCATTGAAGAATATATAGTTATTCAGGGTGGACATAGGTGCAACAAAAAATTCTTTTATATTTGACAGAGAAAAAAAAAACTCTTAATTGAAGGTCACCGCGTTACTCAATTTTTTAAGCATCGGAATTTGGGAACATCGGTTCATAGGGATTTTCCCGATCAATATTTTTACTTCATTTTTCGTTTTCTATGGATGTAGGAATAAGAACAAAATATTTTTATGTCAATTGTGCAGTATTGCTGTTAAAATCAAACTTTAAACAATTGATCTCATTAGTGCTTTGAAATGTTACTTTATGCATTAAAATATTTGAATGAAATTTCCCCCTTTTTTACTTTAGATAAGGATTATCCAAAAACAAATACGATGAAAATATGTTGTCCATCGGTAATCTCTTTCTTGGAAGCTAAAAGGCGAGTAGTAAAAATGTCTTTTTATCATTGAAACTGTACTCTTTTTCTTTAGTCAGTTCGATTTTGCTTTCGATTCAAGCTTAAAGGAGCAAGCCCAAGAAATTATCTTTCACGCCCTTGACAACTTGAGGTGAATTGGTATCGGATTTTCATTTTTCTTTTCCAGTAATGTTCTGTTTTCATATATTTTTCTTTTCCAGTTTCTGGGCTTATGCTTTAAGCTTTCAATTGTTCCTGTAATTAACTTTTGGTCGATTATTCTTCGTCTAGCCAGTTGCTTTCTGAAATTTTCTCCCGTTTTTTATTGAATTGTGTTGTATTTCATGTTGTGTGGTCATGTTTGTGTAAAGGGTAAACTAACATAACCGGCTTCAGCTACTCTTCTTAACGAGATTGACCTTTTAAATGAAACTTGATGCTCAATAATTGGTGAATATATAAAAAAAAATTGTATTGGGAAAAGATGACTTGAATTTATTCGGTGAAATGTATGGTAGGCAGAGAATATAAGTAATCTGATGACATTGTTTGTAACATTATACGAGGTTAATGTCCGCAAAGTTTTCAATTTGTAGATGCTCAATAAGGTAATGGTTATTATCATGCCAACTTATTGATCAAATATTAATTTTCTGTTTCTTGAGTCAGTCTTTGATGCTCTTTTTTTTTTGGCCTCTCTTTTAAAATGCTAACTACTACTCTATGGGAGTCAAGTTCAAATTTTAGGCTCTTGTTTTAATTTGATTCATTCCTACAAATCCACAAAATGGTGAACGATGCATATTTGTTATTTTTCCATTTGCAGATTGATTTGTTCCTGCCTCTTCCACTCATGATAGGTGGCTCATTCTATTTTAAGATCGTTCCTGAGATTCCCGTGTAGCACTGGCTGCAGTTTTACAAAGTCTGCTGCTATCTCATGGTGTTATTACTACAGTTTTTATTGAAATTATTCAGGCTATCTTTTTGTAAGAAATGCAAAACTAAGAGAGTGGTAGGTAATCAGAACTAGTATGCATAATGCTAAGTTTACATTCTTAACTAATTCCAGTTCCAGTTCTTTAAGTAGTAATACCAGTACTTGTGAGACTGATTGTGGCAGAGAGTATCTCATGATGACTGATGAGCAAGTAATAAGTCAGTGTGAGATGGATACTTTCAAGGCATCAGGGCTGGGAGGACAACACTGTAACAAGCATGAGTCTGCAGTGCGTCTGAAGCACCTCCCTACCGGTATTGTTGCTCAGGTTCATACAAATATCCTAGAATCTTGATTCCATGTTTTGTCATGGTGTATACGTGTTTAATAATAATTACAATCAGACAGGCTGTGGAGAATAGGTCAAAACACAAAAATCGTGCTTCAGCCATTGCTCGTTTGCATACACATTTAGCTCTTTAAGGTATGCAGTTAGTACATTTTCAGTTCTCAATCTGCTACCTTCTGTCAATTATCAACTTTACATGCAAGGAGAATCAATGCACTTTCACTTGGAAGTAGTTCCAAAATTTCTTCAAGCTCAAGTCTAAAATGGGATTTTGCTTTTAAGCTAGTGAGGAATACCGTGGATCTTGATCCATATATACCTCCTCTGGAACTTGTGCAAATTCTTCCTGCAAAATCAACTATAAGGGGATCATACCATGGCCCTCAGATTTAACCAAATAACCTGAAATTTGTTATGGTCTGCCTTCTCATCCTTTCTATCACTTTTTATTCAATTGAAGAATACTAATTTAATACTGTTCTAAACAATCCTGTTGGTCATGCAGGGAATGCAGGCTTTACTTGACCTAATTTTTGAGGTCGAGGCCTCTGTGGCAGGTGCTGCAAAGAAGTTAGGGTACATTGAATTCCTAATCAGACATTATTCTCACTTGCGAATGGTAAAGCCAAGCTCTTCTAGCACAATATACACCTTTTGACTACCATTTTACCGGTTGAGTACTGGGGCTTTATCACGGTTGATTTTATCTGATGATTCTCTTCGAATGGTGGTGAATGGATTAAGGGCTACTAAGTTAAAACTAAGCACTCGACATCTAATCACCTACTTTTGACAATTCATTGGCTCTGGAGTGTCAAAAAAAACAGGTCATAGTTTCTGGCAATTTTTTGTATAGAGTGATGATTTAATGCATGGATTTACGTACAGTGGGGAAAAATATGTTTGGCATAACACCAACTAAAACATCAAATATGATAAAATTCCAAATGTCATTCCACTGAAATCAATAAAGAAAAATGAGCATAGAAGGAACTGCTTGAAAAAGAATTTTTCTAAGACGAAGATGTGAAACCAAAAGAAGAATAGAATCATATCATAGAAACAATGACCCCAGCGTAGATTGATGAAGTTCAGTATTTTGGGACTGATTCGAAAAACATTTTTGAGCACATTTGAATATGTTCAATGAATGTACCTTTCGTCAACGACGAAAAACTTGCTTTTTAAAGAAGTGATCCAAGATTTCAACTAAATGAGGATGTGATGACTGATAGTGGCTCAGCTTTGCATGTTCAATGTTCATATTTTTGTGTTGATCGAGTGATGTTTCGATTTGTAACTTTAGTGTACGGTAATTAAAGAAAGCAGATAACTAGGCTTATGGAAATTGCAACTTTGTGAAAAAATTCTGCAGGGTATGAAGCCTCTTAAAGAATTGCTGGTAGCAATCAAATGTTTCAGGTACTATTTGCTTTTAAAATGTTATTTCCTATTCTTAATTATCATTCATTTGTGTTCTGTTACTATTTCACGTATTCTTAAAATGTTATAATTTGATCTTTTAACAAATAGCACCTGCTTTTTATATCAGGCTACTGACAATTCCATTTAAATTTGGGGTTTCAGCAATTGAATATGCAACATTGAAATTTAAAATACTGCACAAAGACACTTGTTTAAGAGTTTTTACTTTTAACTTCAAACTCGGGTTGGTTGATGAAGTATAATACCAATTATCTACTTATGGTTGTACTGAAAGATAGATTTCAAATGTCTGGTTGTTGAGAAAATGTTGATGACATGTATTATTTGGAATTGATGCTTTACTCGAATCGAAATATCATAATTATAGTGATCTATTTCCTCTAATTCGTAGGTGCTTGTATACTTACCGTTTACCACATAAGCCCTAGATTGAGGCTAAGTTTCGTCAAGATGTGTTCTTGAAATGCTTACAAGACTTGAGTTGTGTATCTATAAGAATGTGTTTTTTTATATGTATGTATGCATGCATTGAAGTTATTGTTGGTCATCCCCATTTCTTTTTTATCGTTTTCTTGATGATCACACAAAAAACACTTGTTTGTTACCTGCCTGAAGTTGAAACGAATTTCCTTACACGCAGGGAAGTTGTAAGAAGCACATCAGAGATTTACGAGGTGGGTTTTAGGAATGCAACTAAGATGGAAATAGGTTAAAACATTTTCTAGTTGAGTTCCACCTCTTGTTGACTAGCAAGTGCCTTTTTCTATTTGACAAATACAGTACAGCATAATGAATTTGACATAACATTGAGCATGTTGGCATTGATTTAAATGAAACATAGATTATTCATTTTGTTCAAATTTCTTTGTTGTATTGTATTCTTCATAATCCCTGTTTGAACCCAAACCAAATTGGGATGTTGAGCAATTGATGTACAACATGGTTCAACTCTTGCAACGAAAAGGCGCCCATGGCCTTTGCTCATTTACATGATACACTGGACAAAGCAGCAATTGATATACTACATAGTTAAGGCAACTTTTTATTAACGCAACCATAATAAAATTATAGTTTTCTGTAATATAATAAAAGCTACAGTTTTGCAGGAGAATCTAGTAAATCTTTCCAAATTGCAAAATCAACTACAAGTGATTCTAAACATGTAGCAGAGCTGGTGCTGCCCACAAATAATGTCACTCAGGAAAAAAAAAAGTACAAAAAACCGATTCTTTCTTACTTTCATCACAAGTAGAGACAAATCCCCTCGTAACGATGCTCTTCCAACAATAAGCTTATATCGAAAATATGGAATGATTAGCGGCGTCCTATTTTATTCTCCCACTGTCAGTCCAAACCCAAACTTGTAATCTTTCTTCCGATGATCTATCTGCAGGACATAATTGTTGTACGCAGAAGTTGATATCAGAAAAATAAACTCTCTTCAGGCTCATGGCACAATATCATCTATAGTGTAAGGAGGGATCAAGCAAATCATTCTCAGGTAAATAACCTACGAACGTGAGGTTACACTTACTTCTGCACATGGCCTAATTATCTAGAGGACCCAATATTACTTCTGCACTATTGGAATGGCAGGAATTGATCTATACATAAAAGGATGCCTAAGTGCAGAGAGAGCAAAGGAAAGGATTGGTTGTACGAAGACACCCATTTTCTTCTTAAGGTAAGATAAAAGGGACAGGTATGCAAAACGCTAGTCACCATGTTTGGCCGCTTCCAATTGATGACGGCCTGTTATACAAGTGTTCACTTCCACTTTTTGGAAAAGAAAAAGGGATGAAAGGGGATACAGTTTTCTTCAGTGCTATGATTAAAATAAAACAGTATCTTTTAATGAGTTGATCCTTACCTCAGCAGAAAGAATAAAATTGAGACCCATGTTTAATCGCTCTTCCAGAAGAGCAGCCACACAGCCATTAGAATCAATCTTTCCTCTTAGACGACACTGTCAGATAAATGAGAAATGTCGATCATACATGAAGACTCAGAGTAAGTTGATATCAAATAACTGTTCTAATAAGTTGCTATCAAAGAACTGTTCTAGACAATTAGGATTGATAAATTTCAAATGCATGATGAAATGATGTCAAGTAGTATGGAAGCAATTGAATCTCCTCACAGAAAATCGTGTCCATGTACATAACAAGGTAATAATATTTTCCGACCACAATGAAATGAAGATGATCTTACTTGTACAAAAGGATAGGGTATTAATAAATACGCTAACAGATAAAAATAATCCATCAGAATGGAAGATTCCAAGAGTTCTAACAACAATAGACACAGTCGAGATTAACTTTCACATTTTTACATTTGACCATGTCATATGTAATTGGAAGAGAATTCTTATCAAATTACATCAATGCTCTATTTTACATTATCTGACCATATTACTGGCTCATTGACAACACGCCAGATCACAAAAACTAAAGATGAGTGATGATAAACTGAATAAAAGGCATGGAACTCTATAAAACATGCGGATTGGAAGTTACCTGCCGAAGGATGTAATCATAACCAAAGCTAGCTGTAACATCTCTAGACATGTAGTTGTACATGAAGTCTGAAGCTAGAGAAACCTACATGAAGAGACCAACCCAAGAACCTATAAGAGACAAAAATGGAAAATACAAGTACCAAACTACATAATATCTTACAAACTGCTAATTTTTTCACCTTTTCAGATACTTTCTGAACATAGCTTAAAGCGACCATCCCAGTGCTAGCAACTTGTCCAGTTGCCACCTGCAAGTCAAACAACAAATACGATTACACGTCAAAAACTGTTCAACTAGGGAGAAACAAAAACATGCGCATCAAAATTGAAATTTTTTAATGGTAAGAAACAAAATCCAAGCACACACTTCCTCCCCTTTGAATGTACAACTAAAAAGAAAATGAAAACTATATTTGCAACAAAAGAGAATACCAACTAATTGAGATTAGGTATAAACATCAAGTGAATACAGTAAATATATAAGATAAAGGTGCATCAAATTTAGGGCATGTCTCATATCGAAAGTGAAGAAAATTGTACCATCTTGTCTGTGTTATAGCGAGCAGCATATCCAATGCCAGACTTTCGATGTTGACCAGCCCAGAAGACCTCACCACCCAATGACAAGTGAGGGCTCACACTCTGCAAGTGTACAACAATTACATTAAGATGACTGAACAGCCTTCTATTTATCAAATACAAAAGCTCCACCATTATTCAAAACTACTGGAATTAAAACAAATGAGTGACATGCAGAGATGGTTCGTCACAAGTGGCAAATCTCATAAAAGGTTGCTTAGCTAACAAAATAAGACAGAAAGCAATAATTGTGATTAAAAATAAAATCTGAAGATGACGATACAAATGCTTACATACTGATAAACAACATTACCCAGGGTACAGATATAGCATTTCATCAGAAGTTTCAACAAATATTTAGCATGATAATGAAGTTACTACCAATAACAAACTTTCTTCTCTACATTCAATTAGTAATGTATGAAACAGCAGCATTTCATGACAAGCTCACAATATTATTTACATTTGAAAAAGCAGGTTCCGGTCCCTTGGTCGAGGAGACAAGCCAGTGCATAGAGCACTGTAGAATTTCTGCAGCACTTCACCATTTTCATCCAAGCTGCTATAATGCTATGCATTACATCCCCAAGATCGTTGGAATTCACTTATTTCTCTCAAAGCGTGGTGAGTTTCATAAAACAGGCTTCCATAGTCCTGGAATATGGCATCAATCCTTGTGGACTAGAGGGAAAGGAACCCAGAATGCTTACGCAAACATGTTGTCTGCTTCAACTGAATGCTAAGTGCCATTCAATCTCTCAAAAAAATTTCATTCACGCGGCAGGTCATAGAGGTCTCTAAATTGTATTTATAAACAATGAAAAGCTACTAAAGTACATATTTCCATAAATAGAATCTCCAGATTCCTAGTGCATGTACAAGTAATCGAAAATGAAACTTTGAAAACAAGTTTGAGATCATTTACCTGGATGTAACTTGCACCAAATAAGGCTCCATTTCCTAATTGAAGTTGAGTCCTATAATCCGATCCCTGTACATAAGTTAAAATGGGGACACAATTAGCTCCTAACTTGTCACTCAAAATGTTGCACTGGCATCAGTTGTTGGCCACTATATGTGGTGTATGATGTTGCATGCCATCTGGACATACCCATATAGAAGTGCATTACTTTATATTTAGATACAAGGTTGCACAATAAATACATAAATTTCTGAAATGCATCCAAACAACCACTTGCTATAACTTTTGAAGAAGTTAAAATACTAACCTTATAATCAAAATTGACCATGCCATGCGACATATGTGGCTCGTGCGTAAGCTACAGAAAAAACAAACACTTATCACCAGCTTTTAAACAATTGTAATGGGAAAAGGATCGTTGAGTAATTGACAAATAGATTGTACTTGAGCATTGCCCTTCATAGTAAGATTCTCGGACAAATCACACTTCAATCTTGCATTCACTCTCCCATCTGTCAATACCCTCCCAAAAAGCATCAACTGCCAACGAAAAAGCCCCATGTATTAATAAAGCCACATGTTTCAGTAAATGCAAATGAATAGTTTAAGTGAAAACATAAAAACCTTTGGGTCTATGAAGTTAGCGCCAAACTCATAGTGAGCAGTGGGAATTTTAATTGTTTCAGATGACTGAGAAGGAATTTCTGTAGGGCCCATCATCACACTGATGAACAATCAAAAGGCATGTCCAATAATCATTAAGATAAGGATAAGGAGACCCCACCCAAAAGGAATTTGAAGGAACTCGAGTACAGGTAAAAACGATAATAGAGTAGCAGGAAAAATACCTGTGACTCAATGAAAATTTCTGATTGAGCCCTTTAGTAAAATCAAAGCGCATCCCTTCAAAAAGTTCTGGCTTGAGCGACACTGCCAATTACATCCAAGACAATTAGCATTTCACCAATAGAACCTAAATGAATCAAATTCAAACTATTCATTTAAAGCGTTAGCAGTCTGATAATAACTTTTGAAACACAAGGAATAACTCATTATAAATTAAGGGTTTCCAGACTAGCGAGTTCTGAAAAGGTAGGAGGTTAATATCTGATGAGTCCTGAGTTATAAAGCCATCACTGTACTTTTGACTCCTCTGACAGGATGATAATTTGACTAGCATTTTCTTCATTTGTGTATCAAAAACTAAAGTATATCCATATTCAGTTCTTCCTGGCATTTTCAGTATCCTCTATATTAGGAGTTTCACCAGCATAAGCATAGTTTAAGCAAAATTGATTAAACATCACATTCAAATTTGCAAGGAACATACAGAACCATTCACTGATGCTTCTATAAAATCAATGCAGTGGCATTAATAACCTTTATATACCTATCAAGTATCAACCTCTCTTGGTTATGAAAGGAAAGTTCATATTTAAAATATTTTATTCAGATCCAGAAGATGGTACTGGTAAATTCCCAAGACCATCCTATCATATTCACAGAGCTCATGTGCCAAGAGCAACAACTTATGTTGTGTTAGACATATAAATTAAATGTCAGCTCCCTTACAAGTGGAGCCAACTCATTACAGGTCCATGAGGCAAATAATCTCTCTAGAACAACAATCATTCATGTAATTGAGAGTTAAACTTCTCACTGGTTATTTAAGCGATGCATTCCTCCCTACAGCTTTACTCATGATATTTTCAAGTTACCATTTATTCTTAGCTGCATGGAAAATACTTGGTTCATTAAGAAAAAAGAAGCAACTCCATTATACCTTACTTATTTCTACGAGAGAGTGTTCTACATACATATTTATGAATACACCTTTACCCATGGTTCCATACATATTTATGAATACAACTCTACCCAGGGTTATCCTTTCGAGCCAAACCGATAAAAATGTTTTCCCTAGTATTTGCTCACTGTAATACATGATTCCAAATAAACCCACGGACCAGAATGAAATGAATCATTACACAGGCTTGACATTCCAATTAGTTATGATTTAATGCAAATGGAGAATTAATCCATACTATATATTACTCCTCGGCATCACGTAGAAACAATAAATCCAGAACGGGAGGGAAAGTCGCGAAAATAAAATCTAAAGCTGAGATAAAAAAAGACAGCATTTAAAATTAAGATTAAAAGAAAATGCACGAACTAAGAGCTTCGCGGTGAATCTCCTCATAGGGAATAGGACAAGGAAGGTTCATGTAATCGACTTTCTGCGGTTCAGCTGCTGCCGGACTAGAACCGGCCGCCGGTGAAGCTGTTGCAGTAGTAGGCGGATTGATAAGTGTAGCCATTTCCGGTTGACGGTTACAGAGTAGAAGAGTAAAAGAAGAAGAAGAGCTCTTCTTCTTCTTGAGCGGCTGTGTAGCAGTAGAGAGAGAGAGAGAGAGCAAGTGCAAGTGCGAAGGAGAAAAAGTGAAAAACCCTTTGCCCCAAATACCAAAAACCCCAAAACCCACCCGTATGTGATTTGACCCGGCCCGTTTTCTGAGAGACCGTCACGTGCCGCTTCTCGTGGTTGTTTGAATACGAGGATACAATAAACCGACGTGGAATAGATTGGAATCGTTGAGATATAGGGCTTGTTTGGTACGGCTTAAAATCTAATTAAAATTGAAAATATGACCGTTATTGGGTCACACCTGTCTAATAAAAGTCAATCATAACGGTTAGTTTTTCAATTTTAATCCGATTTTAATCTCTACCAAACACCATCATAATTTTTTCCTTCTCATTAAAAATTTAAAAATATTATTATTTGTATAAACGACAACATATTATTTGTTCAATCATAATACACATACATCATCTTTTATATTATGCCACATGACATCACAATTTAAAAAAAATAAAAAATTCCTACCTACAATTTTTTGAAAACATGAGTCAATAACGATGTACATCAAATAATTTACACTAGTATCATTCTTATTTGTTGGTTGGTAGCCATCGTTTCAAGTTGCAGTTTGTCTTAAAACCATATTTGAAAAAACATCTATTTTTTAAAACGTGTTGACAAGATAAAGATATCAAGTTTGGTCGATTTTTACTTGTCATGTTATTTGTAAGAAGAGTTTAATTTTCGTAGTTTCGTAACTTTTTGTCGAAATGCAAAATTTTAAGTAACAATTATCTCAATTGAGTTACATTTTCAAAGCTTTCACACTATCTACCTTAAGGGCGTGTTCAGTAGAGATTAAAATCGGATTAAAATTAAAAAAATTAACCGTTATTGTTGACTTTTATTAATCGAGTGAGACCTAATAACAATTATACTTTTAATTTTAATTGAATTTTAATGACGACCGAACATGTCTTAAGTTTCAACAAGAGAAGTGATTCCAAGAAAGCAACGGAAAACCTTAAAAAAAATAAAATTATACTTTAGCGCGTCAAATGTGACCACGACGGTATTTTGGGTCAATGAGTATTCTAGTGATTGATTTTGATTGAATTTGTAAATAATTTATAAATTGGCATAATTTCACTTTAAAAAAGATTAAAGTGAAAGGAAAGCAGTATTACCAATTTTCGATTCTCAGTCTCGCAATCAAAGTATCCTCTTCGGTGGAAAGCCTCAACGGCACTGGTCAGTTTCTCTCCCTCTCTCTTTACGAGTTCATTTGTACTGTTGATGATCCTATGAATTTATTAATTTCTATTCAGTATTCTAGTTTATAACGATTTCCAGTCATTTAGCTGGTGAATTCTGAATATTGGGGTGAATCGGACATCAATATGAACTGTTCGGCGTAGCTAAACTGTGCAGAGATATGTGGTATTTCACACTCGAGCTTGAGTTGGAATTGGGTCCAAATTATTGATTTATTACACGAAGCAGTTAAGTAGATGTTTAAGATTTCAAATAATTGGAGTTTATCCAAGTCTAAAATTTACTGTTTTCCGAGTTGATATGGTTGCACCTTATTAATGGTTGCTGTCTTTGCACATTGTTCTTCTTTCTTAACAGTGCCCCTGTAGCACCATGTTTAACTCGCATTTCCACATGCAAGTGGGGATTGCATGTTTGAAAAAAACTGGACCTTGTGTCGGATAGAAAAACTATGATTCCAAAATAGTCCGGTTGGTGGCCGGTCCACTCAATTGCCCCAATATCAATTGTTTTTGCAATTGTCGCGATAACGAGAAGCCCAATGTCTGTGGAAATTTACTGATATAACTTGCGTATATCTATTTTTCATAGACCTGAATGTTTAAATATGTTTGAAAAATAAAAATAAAAAGCATTATTGTAAGGTTATAAACAAGCTATTACTAAAGCTAGAATTCGTGTACATCTAAATAGATGAACCAAACAAATCCACTTGCTAACAACTCAGTCCTCTGCTATATTTTATTTGTTACCGGAAATCCAGCTCCCAGTTGTCTACCCCCTGTGTGGTCCACAATTTAGCACCGGTGTAGGGAATGATTTGCAGTACTTGTTCAATGCAAGCTATTGGAGAAAGTAATGAGGGCCACATTCTTAAACTAGACTAATTTTTTAATTTATACTTGCAGTTGGAGCTTGAGATGGAATGTCTTGGTTTGCATTTACACTTCATTTTGTTTCTTGGCATCATTCTTCTTGTTTATTGTTGACAACTACATACAACACCAACAACAAACTAATCTTGGTTCCCAGTAAATACTGATGAACTATATGCTTCACGCAATATTATTAACTAATAAACATAATTATGTGCTATTGTGAGGACTGAGTTTTGCCAACTGCTGAGTGTTTCTGACACCGTGTAAATCTAAAATATCAAAGCCAATTAACGACCGAGATTTTGAACAATACCTATACAATGGAAACAGAAATATTAAAGAAGAATCAAAGCATTTAACATGTAATCCCCTTTTGCTTCCTCAAGCCTCAAAGGCGCCCCCCACTTTGACTTTTTGAGAAAGAATTGGCTCCTTTTTGGTAAATGTTCACTTTGAATCATTTATTTATTTAATCTATACTCCATTTTTAAACTGTGTTTATTTTCACTTTGCTTACCAAGACTAACCAAATTGAGGAAGTGAAATTTTCTTAATTTTGATAAAAACAAATCATAATAAATAAATAAAATTGGAGGAACTATACAAGCATCACATGCAAGCACGCTACAGTAGATTATCAAGTATATAAAGAGATTAAGCTATTACATAGTGTATGGAGAGACTGGGGAAGGAGGTGGGTGAATATTTATATATGATACATCTTCATCCGCTTGGTCTTTTTCTGATGTAAAGCAAATGGTATTTGCAATATTTAAGCTTAGTAATTGATCTTGAATTCTTAAGTTTCAGCATTGTTATCATTCCACTAAGTTAAGCAGGAGTAATGCTTTTATTTCCTTGTATTTACCCAACAGACTACCACACATGCTGAGGCTTTTGTTAGTAAGTCCTTCAGGAGCTTAATGAACAAAGAGTAGCATCTTTCTAGAAGAAATGGATGACCTGTCAGATGCCTTCTCATTGCTTGAGCTGGATGTGGAAGATGCTAAGGAACATACTATGATTGCCATAGCTGCTGATGATGATGGTGAAAGGGTAAAGGAACAAGGTCTGCAGTGATTTTATTTTAAAGATACTGGAATCTTCTCTATTGTTCCCTTATTTTTAAAATGTGAGGTGAAAGATCCGTTGCTTACTACATGAAGAATAAATTTAATTTTTTTTTCTCAAGTTTTAAGGCTAACTAAAATCTAAATATTATCATGATGATGAAAATATAACATTCAACCGTTTCTGCATACCTATGGGCAAATATAGTATTTTATCTTTTTGCATGGTTTGTCAGAAAAATTATTCCCATGATGCAGATGATGGTAAGATAAAAAACAACCACTCAGGAGATGGAACCTCATCAAAAAATGAGAACGAGGGTGAACAGAGCTCAGAACTGATTCGAGAAGAGTACAAGTTGCCACTTGTGTGGATTGACCTTGAAATGACTGGCAAGTATTTGATCTTTTGGCTGTTGAAATGAATATTGGTATTCTGAATATCATGGATCACCAACTATGTAATGGTAGTTCCGTATAAATGTTGATAGAGTATGCCCAAAGATTGGGGCAGGCTGTCCCTACTAGAATATAAAATTTATTCTTATTAGTTTTGAAGAGGAGTCCTACTTTGTTGTTTGTTGGAATGTTTCATATGCTGATTTGAATTTGGGCTGTTACGAGGAGTTCTCATCCATTAATGTAGCTTGGTTGTCTAGGTGCTCCTGCCATTCTGTCACATTTGCTGGCCATTCACATTTCTTATCCCATAACAAAAACTAAGTTCTCTTCATTATGGAGCACGAATGGTGCCGAAACTCCTTTCTTAAAACAAAGACCAAGAGTTCGTTTTTGTCCTAGCAGCTGTTTGATTCCCGAGTGATGATAAACGTAAAAGTGGTTCAAATATATATACTCATTTTCTGTTACTTACTCCAGGTTTGGTTTTCAATGACCTGCCTGCTTCACTTGTTCCTTCCAATGTTATTTTCCTACACGCGACACTTTGACTTTCATGTAAATATGCCATGTCCTGTCCTTGTGTTAGTGGAAGAACCTTTCACTTTCAACCTGCCTTGTCTATTCTGAAAGTAGGTTCCATGACCGTGATGTGACATCCCCCTGAAAAAGAAGAAACTGATTGATGCTCAGTTTCTTTAGTTTGTATGCAGTATTGTGCTTCATCTCTTCTTCTAAGAGCCTTCTATTGCCGACGTTAGTCTGCTCCAACATTCTTTTCTTAAGTTATCGCCCCTGTGGTACATTTTTCCCTGACAGATACGGGAGTGGGTGATGGTTATTAAAAGCTTGTAGTAGATCCACTAGAGGATGATTGGCTCTATAATTTCTTCTCTCTTTAAGCCAAAGTAAAACTACTTCTATATAATCAATTAAAGCTTTGCATTACTTCACAATTTAATCTCCCTTAGGTTCAATTTAAAATAAAGAAAAAGAAATGGAATAGAATATTTTGATGTCATCTGCTGATTATTTCTGTTAAGCATATAGTTTTCCTTTTCTATCAATAGTCCATCTTCACGGTAATGTATTGCTTTGTCACATCTTTCTTTTTGAATTTGAGATTGAATTGAAGATGTCATATTCAATTGGCTAATATATATTTCATTTTCTCTTTTCAATTAACAAATTATATAATGCATTACTTAAAAGTTCAATCCTCGTAGCCTCATTGTTCTCAATTAAAGAGCCTTGTGAATGTTAATATATTTTGATTTTTAATTTGATTTCTTGTATCCTTTACCTTAATACAGGCGAACTAATCTTGTGATTCAGGGGTGCTGAAAACTTTCTTGCTTTTAGATTTGTGTGTCCGTCTTTTTTTTTCTTGCTCTGGGTAAAAGAAAACCAAGATAGACAGCATAGAAAATTATCCCTTTTTTTGCTTAGTTTACTTTAATTCTCTGCGGGCCAATGCATTCTTCATGACAAATGGTAGAAAAACAATTGCTTAAATCATGACTTATTAGAAGAAACGTTATAATTGTGTAAGATCCTTCCTCTCTGTTTCTTTTTTGCAGGTTTGAATATTGAAGTTGATAGAATATTAGAAATTGCTTGTATAATTACAGATGGCAATTTAACCAAGTTAATTGAGGTAACTTCATCCTTTCTTGCTGGAATTTTCTCTGTGGTCATATTTTCTTCTCATTATATTGTGCTATCTTTTGTTTGCTTTTCTGAATTTTGCATTCTTGTTATGTGTTTTCCCATCTTCTGTGGCTGGAAGCTTAGCTGTTTTTCAATGGTTTAAATCAAATTAAATTCATCTGAATCCTGACTACCCTTTTTTACTCCCTTTTATATTGGGTATTTCCATTACCAATGGCCATTGATTCCCTCCCTTTCTTAATTGAGAAAATATCCTTGTTTCTTTTATAGGGTCCCGACTTGGTTATTCATCAATCAAAGGAATGCCTTGATAAGATGGGAGAATGGTGTCAACAACATCATGGAGAAAGTGGTAAGCAGTTTTACAAGTGTAGTCACCTTCTATTGTCATTTTTTATTGCCAGAACGTTGTCATTGTCTCCTGGTTCTGAAAGATACATTTTGTTGCATTTTCTGTATGCTCACCTCACAAACTACTATTGGTACTTAGGTTTGACAGAGAAAGTGCTTCAGAGTACAATCAGTGAACAAGAAGCTGAAAAGCAGGTAATTGCAGCCTTTTTATCCCAATGAACTGCTTAACACCCATGCCATGAGGAAAAGTATTTATTTGAAGAATTGATGCTAAATTAAGGCACTATTCACCTTTTGATACTTTTTTTGTGTGGTTTTGTGCATGTTAATCTTCTAAAGGAATTTTTGTTTCTTGCCGTCCTGTCAACTGGGCAGGGGTGATAGGACTCTTTGTTTTTCTCGGATAACGTATCATTTTCCCACACATGCGTATGACAACATGAAACTTCATAACTTTGTTAATTATCACTATTTTGTGTAGATACAGATTTGATTTGACGGTTTGAATAGGGAGAAAAACTCAAGAATATAAATTTTCATGATTCAATTACACAATAGTCTAAATCCTCCTTAAAAGGATGCCACCAAATAATTATATATATTGCTTTCAGAATGAAAATAAGAAGTTCATATCTTCCCAAATGAATCTCTATATGACAGTAAACCACCAACTGCTGGGTACCCTCCTTGCGAGATTATATTTGTAATATCATGTAAGAGGTTAACTCCTGGAAAAGTTTCAAGAGCAGACAATAACTAGATAAAAACTAAGAGATTTGACCTGAAATCTATCCTATAAAGGTATAGTAACATACACTTGCTGATGAGGCTTATGCTTTGGTTTTACAAAGGGGAAAGTGTGTCCTTCCAAGAAATGATATTTCATAATTCTAGCAACAGAGTTTTTCTTTATCATAATGTTATTGCATAAACTGATACATGCACACGTGTATATTTGAATTAGGTTGCATGTTTCTATTTACAAAACTTTTGCATTCTTGAAATTTTAGCGTAACTTATCTGATGAAAAATACATTGTATTTATGACATGATCAAAAACCCACTTTCAGCATTCAATAATTCAAAAAGTATTTTCCTTTTTCAAAATACTGATTGATTTATACCAAGTGATATTTTCAGTGGAACAAGGCTATGCGACCCATGCTGTTAGTGTTAACTATACCTTGTTTTCTTTTCCTTCTGTTAAATGTTTATAATTTTTACGAGTTATACCGTGACCATTGCCCAATGGTGGCACACATGTTCCACGGTGGACAGATAAAAGTTTGACATTAGTGGTATCAAGGTGTGGTCCACAATCAATTTTTTCACTGCACTTGTCGGTGTCAAAGTTCAAATGCTTAAATCTTTGTAGGTTGTAGAGTTTGTGAAGAGACATGTTGGCACATATACACCTCTACTTGCAGGAAATTCAGTCTATGTTGATCTTCTATTTCTGAAGGTAAGGAAAAATTTTATCATTTCATTATAATATTTGAAAAGATTTTGTTTCTTTGCAGATGAAATGTTCTGAATTTTTGTTTCTATGTAAAATTTGGAATTTTTTTAGTTCAGTAATATGGGGGAAAAAAAAAAAAGGAGAAAAAAGAAGAAGAAAAAGAAAAGGTGATTTTTATCAATAAGGATAAAGAAAGGCTTTAGTTGAATGTTATAATTTGTTTTTGACTAATAAAAAAATATAATTAACACGCAAATATGAGGTGTGCCCCACTTGCTTAAACTTACAGACGAGGCAAAATATAGAGTAAAAACTGTGGGGTACCAAGAATGTAACCACAATATGAGCACTATAAATGTATGATTTACAACCATTTCTAAACTTTTAGTTGTTTCTTGGACCTTCTATAAAATTCACATTATTTCCATACATTGAATTTTCATTTTAGATAAAGATTTTCTTTTTGTGCCCCATGGGTGAGACTAGAAATAATGTTAGATATAGGTTTCACTGGAGAAATATCAAATAGTTTTGTTTCTATCCTTTCTTTTGAACTTCGGATTTTGCTTGCTGCAAAGCATGATACTTGTCATATTATTAACATGAACTTTTTGGTTGGCAGAAGTACATGCCGAATTTGGCTGGACTGTTCTCTCATATACTTGTTGATGTCAGCAGTGTCAAGGCATTATGTCTCCGCTGGTACCCAAGAGGTAATGATTCTGCTCCAATTCCATTCAGGCTGATGGATTAGGGAATTTTGTTCGTTATTATATCACTCTTTAGGCTTTTACACATCTTGGAACTGGCTAAATATTTGACCAACCGGCTTTGTTTTAAGGATATATTATGATAAAAAACATTGGAGTATTAACACTTCATTTTGCTTCCACGCATCATTCATCTTAACAACATTAAGGAGGTGTTTAGCTTAGCTTAAAAGGTTAGATAGATGTAAATAAGCAAGTTCAAAAATAAATAAGTTGCTTTTTTTGAAATTAAGATAAGATGTACTTTAAAAATTATTCCATTGTTTTTTTACATTACCTTAAAAAAGTACATTCCGAATTGATTTGAAAACAAATAGTTACCTAAAACCGTAATGAAACATGCTGTAGCTCTAGCAAATTTCTGAAGCTCCTTCATTTTCGAATATGACTAGATAACAAAAAGGCTCCTCAGAAGGAAAACAAACACAGGGCTCTGGATGACATCAAGGAAAGCATATCAGAACTCAAGTACTACAAGGAGAACATTTTCAAACCGAAGTTGAAGTAGTGATAAGATCCGCAGATTGAGATTATCAAGCTCGTTCAGTTCTAACTCAGTACAAATACTGGAGTCGAATTTGGAAAGATACAGTTTCTCCTACTTAAGAGTGACAGTGTAATTCTGTTTATACAATATGAGAATTTAATGTTTTGTAAGTTTGAAACACTTCTCATGTGGTTTGCTGCTAACCACGAGAATCAACCTCAGAGTGTTGAAGTGAAATGCAAACGTACAGTTGTTTGCCATAACGTTATATAGCTGATATTCAATTCTAAACGCTAAACAGGGTTCTTAACAGTTCATTTTTCTTGAGTGATTTCTTCACACTTTCTGGAACAGGGACTCTAGGGAATCAAATGCAAGTCATCACGGCCTAAATGAGATGCATTTTTGACATTGGAAAGGTTTGCGAGCTAAAATATTTTCTAGTCTACAGGGAATTACCTGTATTGGCTCAGCATGAGTGCACTTAGGCCTGGTTCATGCCGGATAATTTGTCACAATATTCTGTACTGTTTGTGCTACTTTGAAATATCTTGGTTCTGCGTACCATAATATCATCTAAAGTTTCCACCATCTCAAAATCAAAGGGAATTCAAGAAAAATCTTGCACGCTTAACAATGAAATTACAAATATAACAATTACGCCTTTTTTGCTTTCAAATATGACCACAGTGCTATATATATTCCACGATGAAGGAGAAATTTCAGCAGCAAAAATGCTCCAGGTCGTAATTCAGATAAGCAGTATTAGACTGAATTTTTGGAACCTTTTACAGTCTCATGCACAGCAGAAAAGTCCAGATCCCCCAATCCCATGCTTCTGGCTTTCTTGAATGCCTACACACAAAGGAACAATTGAAATTTATAATAAATAAAAACGAATATATTTGGTGTAATGTGATTTCCCGTGCGCTCAGTTCGTGTGCAGATTGCCGTAATGAGAATAGCTACAAAGTTCGAATACCTGTTTGAGCGACTGGGAGCATCAAAATAAATGAGCACGAATTAACTAATGTGGTACCTCGTTAGCAGCAGCTGCAACAGGCATTGGCACTGCATTTTCATCCCCAAGGGCAAG
This sequence comes from Fraxinus xanthoxyloides, assembly GCA_903798325.1. Classification (NCBI taxonomy): domain Eukaryota; kingdom Viridiplantae; phylum Streptophyta; class Magnoliopsida; order Lamiales; family Oleaceae; genus Fraxinus; species Fraxinus xanthoxyloides. Next base: position 19,397 of record CAIGRL010036307.1, read on the forward strand.
AGCCAACCTCATGTCCTTCTGCTGATGCTTCAAAGGAAAGGCAGGGGAATAACTACTCTGGATCATAGATGGCCCCTTCAATTTGAACATTGGATTTGCAATTGCGCCAAGGTCCTGCCAGGGAGAACCAACCAGAAAATCAGTTGAATGCCAATAGAAGGTGGAAAGGATGGTGTGGACCTAGGTCTGTTTTCTTACCAAGACGTCAAGAAGTGTTTGGGAGTGCAATCCACTTTTGTCGGCCAGCTCAAGACCCTCTGAGAATGCATTCATCATACTGCAAAGTAGGAAATAGTAAATGAAGTATTAAGCCTGCCCATTAGACACCTACAACGTCTTTGGAAACAAGGATTGCATAGAAGTCGCTAATATTAAGAATAAGCTAAATCTCGTGCACTATATTGTCCAAACAGCACTTAAACATCTTAGCTATGTATTAATTCTTTGCAAAATAGAAAGACAACTTCAGAGTAATATCTTCCAAGAAGCTGAAAAATGTAAAACAGATAGCCGAAGTACTTGAATGCATAATTATTCGTTATTAATGCAAAAAGGATGTGATACAAGATCAGTCAGTTCAACACATCGAAACAATTTCATGAAATACCTCTTTCGAGATGAAAATTGGATTTTTTATGTAATTCAATTTAGTTCGATTAGTTAGTCATATGGATGTATATGCAAACCAAAATATAATGAAAACTGCACTTATCATATGTAGAATTAGAGGGAACCCTCAGGTTGCCAACCTTGGCTCACTATGTTAAATCAAACTATATATATATATATATGGGTGATGGCTGATGGCCGGGAAACATTATTCATTCTAAAATGTAAAATAGGAGAAGGAATAGTTACTTCCTCCATATATAATATCGCCCACTTTAAGAGGGCCAAAGTTCATAAGGAAAGAGATGAAAATTTTCAAAATGATATTTTAAGTTAATATGTGAAAGCATGATTTGATTATTAGTTGATTTAAGGAAAAAGTAAAATTATGTTGAGACAGGATATGCAATTTGTGGCAAAGTAAGGTGTTATAATAAAGAAGGCATCATTACCTGCCCATTACCATGTTGACAACAAGTTTCATTTTCGCTCCATTTCCAACAGGTCCCAAGAAAAAGGATTTTTTCCCCAAGACATCAAAAGCAGGCAGTACTTCTTCATACAGTGCCTGCAATTTCAAACAAACAGACATTCATTTCCAGCCAAAACGGAGGACCAATTCAAATGCTATCGGTTGCTGCATAGTGCATTCATGTACAGTTCAAGAAACATTCATATTTTAAATAAGTCAATGCATCTAAATTTAATGACTTATTGGTAAGATGTTAACTGCCATCAAATGTGCAAATTCCAAATAAAGAGGGCTTCTGCAGGTTCCTTTGGAAGCCCAAATGATGTCTCGTTCATTTCTAATCAAATCAGATATAAAGGTATGGAAGAATTTCAGTTAATTAGACCTCAAATTCTCCAATTTATGCCGCAGCAGTTCTGCAGCTGTGTACATGGAGAAAAATCATTGGCTAAATTTATATGCATTCATCGGATGCTCGCTTTATCTTTCTGATACGGCACTGCATTTGATAGAAGGAAGGAAAGGACCGTTAAGCAAAGGGTGATTCATGAGAAACGTGTATTTTCTTTCCATTGTTTAGTTAAACTATTAAGTATAAAAGCAAAGGCTCTGTAACTGGTAAAACAGACATATAAAACAGGCGTCCACCCAACTGTTCTTTACAATTCCTTATGCTTTTCAACCCAAAAAATTTTTAAATCCCTTTCAGTTCTCATTTATATCTTCCGACCAATAGAATATGATTTTCAATGTAACAAGCCTTAGGACATCAAACATGGAAATGAAAAATGAAACAAGATAATTCACCTTTTCTCCAGCAGCAAGAATCACCAATTGACCATCTTCAGCAGGCTTTTTGCTACCAGACACTGGAGCTTCAAGGAAATAACCACCCTTTGACGTGATTGCCTGAAAGCATCAGAAGATAATAGTATTTAGTGACCAACATGAAGGTACGTTTCTTGGTCGTGTTTCATTTCCAGTTTCCATCTGATTAAACTCAAGAATTATATATGTAAGATAAAATCAAAATAATAAATACGCAATTTCTCTTAGTAAAATGCATCCATAGAAGCTTGGAGACCGACGATGTCAATTGATTTAAAGATCTTAAAAGACTCAGTTGCCATATTATGTTTCTTGTGGATGATCACAACTCTAGTGCATCGTCGCTGATGTAAAGGTTTCAAAGGATAAAGAGAACACATATAGTTCTCCATAGCCACGATCTGATCAATCTGGTAGTTGGAAAGTTAATCTTCAGAGCCAAATTGTTTCATCAAAAAGTATATGCATGTAAATATAAATGTTGTGCTTCATTTTCATGTGTGTTATGGGAGATAGATACCTTCACGTAAATTCTGTTAGCATCCAAAAAGAGAAAGTAATGTTGAGAAAGCACATTGAAGAATTCAAGTTTAAACAATAGAAGACTTGGTAGAAGCAGCCAAAACTAACCTCGCTAATTTTTGAGGAAGTCTCGGCATCAACAGTTGACATGTCAATGTATCCTTTTCCAGGACCCATTTGCTCTAGAACACCATCTTTATCGAAAACCACCTAAATGTGACCAAAACACGCATTATGACTGAGATACTCCAAATCACAAGGTTATTCACATAAATTATTGGTGAGAAATTATCAACTAACTGAAAGGGCTGCAGCCGGATCAGACAACATTCCAATCGTATACTTGCATTTCTTAATTATTGCAGCAGGACTTTCTCCTACAGTAGCTCCATGCTCCACCAATTCATCGCACTACATATAGGTAGCTAAAATCATTTCTCAGAAAGGGACTGAATTATTTAGACAAATGTGATTGCTTAAAATTGCATTTAAAGCAAATTTAAACGAATTGATATCCAACTATAGAGTTAAAGAATACGCTTTTAGTTGCTGTTTCTCCGAATTGTTATCACACAATAGAACAGGATTGAGCAAGAAATTTTTAGATCGGACAAATAATTCTTTAGCTAATCCATCATTGGAGGTATAGAATTTATTTTGTAGACTGTAGAGGGTGCATAAAAAAATTATCAGTAAAAATGAAAACTGAATTTAAGAATTAGTCGATAAATCAAAATAAAGAAAATATTCCAATCAGGCATCACATAGAGACTTCTAGACCTCATTAGGTAATCTTCCCCTCCCTAATAATCTATCACTGTTCTCGAGTTCTTACAACATAAACCCAAAGGCAAATACTTATAATAAATAATTGTGTGAGCAATAAGTATAGTTCTGAATAATCAAAACAAAATATTAATAAGTTTTTTTCTGATACTCACTCGAATATATCTGTAAAACCAAACAGAGACAAAAAGGACAAAGAAAAACAAAACCCAATTTTCATACAAGAATATCATGAATCTGATAAAGTATACATTTGAGAACACACAAATATTATCAGGGAAAATAGATCAAGAATCCCTTATATAACACAAGTACTCTGAAACAATTTACCCGAGACAGAGTGCGATTCCAAACAGTGAGCTTAAATCCATGGCGAAGCAAGTTCATTGACATAGCCTTTCCCATTATTCCCATCCCCAAAAACCCAATTTCCTCCATTTCTATTAGTTGCGAAACGAAGCTCACAAATGCAAACTCCCCTCTCTTCTTTCTCTATATATACACGAACAAACAAGACAGACTACCACCACTGCAGTGAGCTACCTAGGATTCGTATAATAGTAGAATTATGTTATGATATGGTTTTCTTTTTCAATCACAATACACTCCAACGCAGCATCTGATAATTTATTCTTGAAAATCGTTGTCATAAATTAATTTATAAAAGTTTTATGAGTATTATCTGCTTGTTGTTTGCTAATTTGTGACGGAGTTTCATTGTAAGGTATGGGTTATGCACATGGGTTCGTGTTTTTTGATTGGTCCGTTTGGCATCTGCATTTCCACTGTTGTTGGAGAGGGAGGTAGAAATCCAGTGCGACGCCCTATAAATCATGCTATACATTGCACTGTTGGATTTGGACCAATGAGTTCTTTCACTGTTGTAAGTTGTAACGTACATTTTCCACTGAAAATGTTATGCCCGTTCTTTTTGCTGTTTTCAAGCCGTTTTCTGTTTTTTATTTTTCAAAACAGTGAAAACACTTTTTCTTTCCTATTTTCGAAAACGCTTTTTTGAAAAAAAAAATGTACACAAAACTCAAAACGACCTTTTGGTCGTTTTGAATATTTTCAAGTCAAAAACTCAAAAATGTTGAAAACGCGGAAAACACCCGATGAACACAATTTTTCAAAAATGCCAAAAAACACCCAAAAATGAAGAGTTTAATTATGGAAAACAATTTTCTAAAGACAATTTTTTACAATACCAAAAGAACACATTTTCAACAATCTCAAAATGCACATTGAAAACACAAAACCCAAAATGAATTCAAAACTCAAAACACAAAATTAAAACACGAGGAGAACAACCCCTTAATATTTCGTGCATCCCATTTAAATTTTCTAAACTGTACTAAAACTCTCTCAAGAAAATTAAATTCTACTTTAGGCTCTGGTTTCATTTTAATTCTTTGATAATCACATTTCTTCCACACTTACTTTGAACCACAAAATTTCGGAAAAAATAAATAAATCAATTTTCACATTCTCCTGTAATATTTTCCAACTTCTTAATCATATATTCACGAAAAAAAAAAGTGTCATAAAATCTCTACGAAACAAAGACTAAGTAAAATCACTATATCTCGATGTGGATTTTAACATNTCAAAATGCACATTGAAAACACAAAACCCAAAATGAATTCAAAACTCAAAACACAAAATTAAAACACGAGGAGAACAACCCCTTAATATTTCGTGCATCCCATTTAAATTTTCTAAACTGTACTAAAACTCTCTCAAGAAAATTAAATTCTACTTTAGGCTCTGGTTTCATTTTAATTCTTTGATAATCACATTTCTTCCACACTTACTTTGAACCACAAAATTTCGGAAAAAATAAATAAATCAATTTTCACATTCTCCTGTAATATTTTCCAACTTCTTAATCATATATTCACGAAAAAAAAAAGTGTCATAAAATCTCTACGAAACAAAGACTAAGTAAAATCACTATATCTCGATGTGGATTTTAACATAATTAAATATACTAATTCACCATAAAGTCCACATAACAATCGAGAAAATTCTAGGATGATATATCTCCATCTCCTCGCTAAATTAATGATTTTGAATAGTTGATCTAAATAAATGATCCATAAGTATCATGTTCTGGCAATTGGGGCCAATATATAGAGCATTATGATCTAATCATGTTACGCGTAGACAGTATTCTCTCTCTCTCTATCTCTCGCCTTTCTTTACATTTTTTTTACATACACTCTTGACTTTAAACTTATTCATCACATCGTTGCACAGATTTCATCCGCATGAATACAATGTCAATCATGTTACAAGAGAGGATGTACATAAAACATCATCCATAATCTACAATCAGATCAAGTCACATGCCAGCTTAAACTATTTAACCTTTTCATTCCATTTAGTTGTTTGCTTGTGAACATAATTATTGAATTTTGAAAAAATTGCCAATGCCAAAGATATGGTGGATTAAATGAGCCTACTCTGTTTAAGGTCAAAACAACTGTTTGGGTACAAAAGTCCTCTTCACTTTTTCAATTTTTAATCCCCAGTCTCAACTCAATGAGATTTTAGGAAGTGGAAGCTTGACTTATGTTTTACTTTTTAAAGTTAATTTCACTTTTTTTTATAATGAAATAAATATGAATTATGCTTCCGTGCACTCGTGGTTGACACCGTCTCTGATATTCTACCAATGCGTCGAAAATCTAGTCATTGATTGGAAAAAATATTGTTAAAATCAATGTATAAAAATCTGTCAATTCAAACAATGTCAAACTTTCGTAAAATATGATGGACACGTAGTCTAATCGAATTGAATGAATATAACCCTAGTTTAGTAGAAATTATAATTCAGATTTTGATATAAATCAAAGTCAACTATTAATTTTAATCATATATATTTTATAAAACTTACCACTTTTAAACTACACATTTTTTTTTTATCAATTTTTATCAAAATATACTTAAAATTTGATTTAATCACAATCAAACGGGGGCAACAGGGTTTCCATTTGGCAACCAATTTATAAATGATTTATAAACACAATTAAAGTAAAATATTAATTTCAATCATAAAAACATAATTACCAATTATTTATTATCCATACATTTCGTTAGATCTACTGTTATTTCTCTTTTATAAATGGGTTGAGATTTATTTGGATCAAAATTTCGTCAAACAATTAACACCTCCACTTGCATTTTGACATATAATTATTACGTAAAATATTATGTAGATAGTTTTGTATAAGAAATATTTTTTTCTATATAAATTATTTTATAAAATTGCCAAATGGAGGCTAGTAAAATTTCACTTGACTTTGAACTGTCGATAAATATTATTGCCGCAGTATTAAATGCTATGATGACACGTATTCAATGTACGTTTGAAATAGTTTTGAGCATCAACCTTATTGCTTATAGTATCAATCATCAACAGGGCCACCCCATGATGTACGCACCATTTTGTATGATTATTGCTGTGGTTCATTTCGTGAGTAGACTCATTGGGCGGCGTTTGACATAACCATAAGCATAAAGTGAGTGGAAAGGGCCACGCCGTGATATACACTAAAGTTTGTTTAATCGAATAATTTTAAATATATATTTATTTTTAATTACCAGTATAACTTTCAATTCGATATTTGACTATTAATCATTTATCTTTTTCCGCTCGCCGACATCCATTTTTTTAAAACATTGATATATAATAAAATTCTGCAGTTAATTGAAGAATTTGCTTTCAACGATTCAAATTAAGGGTGTGTTTGGGTCACATTATTTTGGAATAGTAGATTGATGGATAACGTATGTTTGAAAAAGAAAAAAAATTTAGGGCCTGTTTGGTAAGGCTTAAAATCCAATTAAAATTGAAAATATGGCCGTTATTGGGTCTCGCCCGTCTAATAAAAGTCAACAATAACAGTTAGTTTTTCAATTTTAATTCGATTTTGATCTCTAACAAACACCCTCTTATTGATGTGATGGAAAATATTATTTTATTAAAGAATGTTTGGTTGAAAATAAGTAAAATAATGAGAATGAAAATTTTAATGTGTACCAAACGGGGCTAATGCACATTATTTCCCATTCTTTAAAACATTAATCAACAAGTAATCATCAATTCAAACATATTTCATAAAAAGAAAATCCATTCTATAAATAATATAGGTGAAAAGGAAATCCCTGATGAATTGTATAACACTATGAAATGAGACGTAAAATAGAATTAATGCTCATATTTCTCGAAAAAATCAATTCAAATCATACTCACGCCAGACTAAAACTCGTGCATGCATATAAATACCTAACTCGAATCATCTGCAACATAGTCTATTATCGATATCGAGATATAGCCATTGATGTTTTTTTTAACATTATTACAAATATCTAAAAAAACTAACAAATTTTAAAAAAATTACAATTTAATATGCACCCATCATACAAAATATCTTAACGTGATTTAAACGGTTACATTAATGAAACCTCACATCACACATCTTTATAAATATTGAAGGATAAAGTTGTTGTCAAAGAGCGACTCACGCTTCAAATTTGTTCTCATACACCGACCTTGGATTGCAAATCTAAGCAAATCTAGTTCCTGCTGTCATTTTCCCCGTTAAATTGTCCTTTCTTGTTTCCGGGTGCCATCTTTATAAATAGTTTCTTGTTTCAGACTGTCACGGTGACCACTGGACAGTACTGCTCCGGGTTCATGAATAAAGAAAGATAATTTGCATATGCTTTTGGTCGAAACTGAATCTTTTTTTCGTTTTTGATTGTTTAGTGAAGACTTGATCACAATTGTGAGGTGGGTTTGTGATTTTTTAAGGACCTGAAAGAATGAGTGGGGGTGGAGAAGAGGAAGGTACGACGTTAGAGTTCACCCCAACT
>CAIGRL010036328.1:0-16000 GCA_903798325.1 Fraxinus xanthoxyloides
TTCCATTACAGGATTTTATTTCCGTACCTAGTTCAGTTTATATTGTGATGTATTCCTTACTGTATGGGGTTCGTATCTACAGATATTATGTGGGAACAGACACCAAATGTTGCAGTTTACTATATGTATGGTTAAGCTGCATATAATATCCAAATGAAGAGAGTTTTCCATCACATCCAAATATTATTTACATTGAAGTGTATAAGATGGAATTATTATCACCCACATTGTAAGAATTAGGTGCAGATTTGTTGTTTCTGCCATATGCCATTTATCATGCTTTGAACCTGTTATTTATAATTTGATGCATGTTGGATACAATTTGTTATTTTCTTTCTCAAATTGATTACATGTTTAATTGTTTTATTTTCCTTTATCAAATGAATCAGGACTATGTGCCTACTGTGTTCGATAATTTCAGTGCGAATGTGGTGGTCAATGGAGCCACTGTTAATCTAGGCCTGTGGGATACTGCTGGTAAACACTAGAATAATCTTTCATGACATTAGTAATTTTGTTCACACAAACACAGCCCCAGATGGGCATGAATTTCTCTATGAATCTGCACTTGTTTTTTTTTTTGGAACAGGGCAGGAGGACTATAATAGATTAAGACCTTTGAGCTATCGCGGGGCTGATGTTTTCATTTTGGCATTTTCTCTCATTAGCAAGGCAAGCTATGAAAATGTTTCCAAAAAGGTGTGACTTCGACTACTCGTATAAGAATGTGTTTTTCTTTGTATACATTGGACTTTCTAGGATTATCTACAACTGTTTCTTTTGGCTTGATAAATTATTTCTGCTTTGGCCATTTTCCCAGTGGATCCCTGAATTGAAGCATTATGCCCCTGGCGTTCCTATAGTTCTTGTTGGCACAAAACTTGGTGAGATATTTGATTGAATTTCTTTTCATGCTTTCTGTAAACCAGATTCTTATCTGTACATGATTTGTTTACGAGACTGCTTCAGCATATCATATTATTCTGTACTGAAGTGACACATTTTTATATGGTGAAAATTAGATGCACCGAACATCTCAAACGATGAAAAAAACAACAAAATGAATAATAATAATAATATAAATTTGAACGAATGGAATAAAAACTAATATTCTCACTCTTATCTGCTCAAGTTTCATGGTGCAAATAAAACCTCCTCCTTGCTACTTTTTGATAAACTATCTATTGATGCTTTCTTTGGTCAAGCTGAGCAGGGTTATGAGCAATATAATGGTGGCTTTATTGTCCCAATCTAGTTTCATAGGATTTAACAACAAGCAGTCCCTTCAACAACTTTTCTGGCCACCTAAACTTACAAATCTATAAGCTATGGCACTAACTACTACTTTGGTAGAAGTCAAAAGGAATTGTTTTTTCATTTTTTCCCCCTCTCTTCTACACGTAACCATGTTCCCTTCCATGAAGGCACAGTACACTAATGTAGACTCTGTTAGAAATTAAACCTGCTCAATCTGCATTTATGTAGACTTCAATATAACATAATAGACCTTTTATCTGGAATGCCTTTCCAATTACTCAAGGTTCTATACGTAGCCTCAAGATGCTCTGTACATGGGGGAACACGTAAACTGGCTCATGAAACTTAATGTAAAGGCTAAATCTTGTCGTGTGTTAGACAAGTAGATTAACTTCCCAACTACCTTTGATATCACCCTTCTCCAGTTCTTAAAGTTTTGGTGTGCATATTATTCATGATTTGTTAATTAGAAGGATCCAGTTATCCATAATTTACGATAATCGTGGATTCAGATCTTCGGGATGACAAACAGTTTTTCGTCGACCATCCAGGTGCTGTACCAATCACTACAGCTCAGGTGAATACTGCATAATTTGTTCAGTTCATCCAATAATGACAGAGTTTGGTTTATACTTATTGGATTTTCAATCCCCCAAGTTGTTGACTTTTTACTTCCATTTTGCAACTTCCAGGGAGAGGAGCTGAGAAAATTGATTGGCTCTCCTGCTTACATTGAATGTAGTTCGAAATCACAGGAGGTGTATATCATTTCCCCCCTTTTTTTTTCTCTTGATGACTTTTTGTCAAGATTCTTACTGAAATACTTCCTTACTGCAGAATGTGAAAGGAGTTTTTGATGCTGCCATTAAAGTTGTGCTCCAGCCACCCAAGCAGAAAAAAAAGAAAGGAATGGCTCAAAAGGCCTGCTCCATATTATGATCAGCAATAGGTGCGAGCGATGATATATAGTCTGCCAACCATTATTATACCCTCCCTTTACGTTCCTCTCAGTTCTTCTCCCCTCGTAGAAAATAGGAGGTCTTTTCGATCCTTGTTCAAATTGGTTGGTGGCTTTGAATCTCTAATTGTTGTAGGCTTCTTCTTTGCGCTATCACGTTTTAATTCTTGTTTCTTGATTCATTAATAGACGTGATCACAAATTTGCTTTACAGGTTGTCTAAAGTTAATGTCTCGTGGATGTGATTTAACTCGATATAAATCATGACAATGGTGAAGCGAAGAAGCTATACTCATATTAAAGCATACCCAAATAATGAGTTGAGTGCTTAAAAATATGGGAAATTGCTTAGTTATTACCAATTCCTTGAATATAACCTAGGTAGGTGATATATTTGGGAAAAAATATTGATTTGTGTTTAGATGATGTATTTAACGTAACGAATTATTTCAAACAAAATAATATATAAATTCAAGTAAGCCACGTCACTCAATATGAATGTACTACAAAAGAATATATGTACTCTTACGTCTTCTACATAAATAAAATGTAATAAATTGGAAATTTGGAGTGTTATGGCCTAACTTTGGTACTGCAATGTTGTCAGATTTTATTTAATCAAAAATTCATTAACGATCCGATTTTTGCTCTTTAACGGTCCGAATTGTAATTGATTGTGAGCCTAGACACCACCTAAATTCTAAACATGGGCTGGTCAAAAATAAATCATGAATCGTACAAAAAACAGAAATAAATATTACTAATCACAATTTCTCTTCCATCTCAATTCTCACCCATAAACAATAAACCTGCCAATAAAAATCTTTAAAAAAATAATGGAAAATATAATCACGAAGCAAATACAACATAAATACGTACAAAAATTATTAAAAATAACCAAAAAAAATATAAAAATAACGCAATAATGCATACTATAGAATTGCCAAAATAATAATAAAATATTAATAATAATAAATAGGTCATACAAATCTATGGATTCTTGGTGTTTGGGCCTTTGAGCTTTACATGGGAAAGGCGAGAAAGCTAATGGCTTTCTTTTCAATGGTTGCACCTTGCTCGTAATTATATTTCTTGTTAATTATTTGTCTACGTGTGGGATTATCGACAACAAAAAGTAAGTACTAATTTCTTCTCGTTTGTGAAATGAACTTGACGGAAGGTACTCAGCGTGAAGTGGATATAATCTGCTACAGGGTCGATCCTAAAAAATTTAAGGCACAAGGCGATTAATTATTATGAGATCTTTAAAACATTTTTTTTACACGCATAATAAATTTAAATATTCAAATAATCCACGCGCGCGCGTGGGGGCAATAATACACTCTCACGCGCGCGCGCTCGCACACACACATATATATATATGTTCAAATAAAGACATTGTACAATCCAAAATAAAATATCTCTCGCAACCATAAGATTAAGCCTTTGTTTGGTTGCGATTATAATCTAAGTTTTAATCTAAATGAAAACCAATAATTAATCTCAACCGCATATTTTGAGGGGTCTACAATTTTTCAACCACACATTTCATCAACTTTTATTAAAATTTACTAAAAATTTGATTTTAATTTCTATCAAAGAGGGGTTAAGCTAACATAATGTTTAAACTTTTTTCGCATTTTGAAATGTAAAATTAATAATCAAACTATTCAAATAAGAAAGCACAATAGAAATCTCAAAACTAAATTACTTGGTGATTACAAACAGATATAGGGTAAAAATAAAAAATAAAAAATCAACCTTTCACCCATAGTTGTCAGGCTCGATCCGGAACAATGCGGCGAGTTAATGAATTAGTGGTTCAACCGATGACCCGGTAATTCAAATGGTGGGTCATTTCATAAAAACCTATAAAAAAATTATAAAGTATAAATTATTTAGGGGCAAAATTAAAATTTCTAATTTATTTTTCACTAATTATTTAGGTTCATAAAATAAAGTAAAATGTTGGAATAAAGTTTTTAATATAATATTTTTATAAAAATTATAAATATTTTTTTTTCACTAATTTTTTAGGTCTATAAAATAAAGTAAAATGTTGGAACAAAGTTTTTTAAAAGAATATTTTTATAAAAGTTATAAATGATTCATTAGTTAGATATAAGTTATTGCACACAAATAATACTAAAGTACTTTGTGTTCAAGTGGTAATGAATCTTTTATTTTTCTTAGAGGTCCAATGTTCAATTTCTTGGACTCAAAAATTTTGTAAAAAAATTTTAATACTCAATCAAATCGGTCAATCGGGCCAGGTCGGGTAAATCACCGGTTAATTCGGCCAAAACCCGATATTAATCGAGTCAAGTACATTTCTATCGATTTAATCTGCTCGGTCCTATTGACCGGGCCGGATCGATTTTTATAACTATACTTTCACCCCCTCCTAATGTAATTTTAGAAACAAGAAAGTGGGCCTTTACTAATATTTTACACATAAACAAATTCATATATCATTAGTAAATTTGTTTTAGAATCTACAAATATGAAGTGAACTTTGCAAGAACATAAGATTTTGCTACTTCAATTTGATTTATAGAACTAGTATAGAGTCGCATAAATTCAACTAGAAATCAACAGATCAATATACAATAATTTTACTGCCAATAGGATAATATGAGAGCATTAATATGTAGATTTTTGTCTAAGTAAACTTATGGAACTCAAAATCCCAAACAATGACTTTGATATCAATAGAACTCCACAGCAAGATTGCATAACCCGTTAGAGATGAAGTATAATTCCAAAGAAAGCAAGAACCATTAACACGAACCAATGGTTTACATAAAAATTACGGTGTATTGATAGTTTAAAATAAGAAAGGAAAAAAGTACACCTGATTATTAAAATTGTTTTGCCGCTTGAATTCTTCTCCAATTCGTTATCGTTTTTGCTCTTGATGATTGCTCATTTTCCTTGCCTCATAAACCGCTTCTCTCCCTCTAATTTAAGCTTTCAATGTTGTATTTATAGTCTCTTAGTGTATTAAGATGTATTGAAATTGGATCAGGCCGAAAAAATTATAAAAATCAGGCTTTCTTATAATCGGGGAAGCGGCGCCACAGCGCCCGCTGGCCGGCGCCGTTCTGCTGATTTCTAGATGGTTCCCTGCTTTTTTTTGTTTGGCCTCCGTTTCCTCCTCTTCTCCACTTCATTTTTCTTCTTGTTTCACATCCTCTTCAAGCCGACTTTTATAATCACAAGTGATTTCATCCCAAGCTCAAAAATACGTCATTTTCTCCAATGTATCTAAACTACAAAACAACATGAACAAACACATTAAAACGCTCAAAAGTGCTTAAAAAAAAACCAAAAACTATATTTTAATGTGGTGTATTTGTGTGCTGATTGTGAATTGTGCAATTTCTTCCCTCCATCCACTGTGGAGTAAATGGATAGCAGTGCAATTTCGTTCTCTTATATTTAGACATGGAAATTGAATAGCCCACCAGCAAGCATATTCTCATTGATCTGATTCTGGGTTGATTGTATTCCACACTTTATTCCACCTTTTTATGGGTAATTAATCTTAATAATTTCAATTTTTTTTTTTTTTTACACTTCAAATTTGTATAGTTTTTCACGTTTAAAAATATAAATTCGTAATTCAGTTGTACATAATACTATGAAAAAACAGTGGTAGAGATTTTACGAGAGTCACGTGATAAAGTTTGAACAATTATTGTTGTTAAAGTCTGATTGTGAGGATCAACATGTTCTTTTTAATAGGTTGGGGATTAACTTCATACTGAGATAATAGATGAGGTACCAATAGGGAAATCTCACAAAGAAAAGAAAAATCACGTACGCGGTAAGTTGCTCCAGTTTTATACAGTTTGAAGTATAATCGTTGTAATTTAGACTTGTCCGCAAATGCGATTTAGGAATTGTTAAACCCTCTTTTACTTCTCAGTTTTCCTTTTACACTGTGATTTGCTATTTCTCGAGAAAGAATTCAAGAATCCGAAATGGGTAAAGTTAATTTTTTTTTTTTTTAGTTTATTCATTTCTAATTTCTGAAAACGTGATCTTTGTTATGTTTTTGTTGTTGCAGAGGAAGTAGAGAAAGAGTTAAAGACGGAAAAGGTAATGGAAGGGGTGGCATCAATAGCCCTTTTACCCAATGGGTCCATTTCAGGCCATTTTATTCAGCTTCCCAACTCCATCTGCTATGGCCTCCATGGCACTGGTACAGTTTTATCCTTCAATTGTATAATGAGAGTGATTACACTTCAAGTATGTTTTGTGGCTCTCTATGCATAATGTATATTTTGTACGCAGTACTAAATTATTTATTTATTTATTTATTATTTTTTTTTTCTCGATACTATCCTGGATTGTCTTGAGCTGACAAGTTTGTGTATTTAAATTATTGTTGTCAAGACGTCCTTCTACGAGGAGGTTGGATTTTTTAATCAAAAGTATTGCACGCACACAATTTTCATATTTGGGTTGTAGCCAAATATGAACTCGAGATCTTTGTTTGTTCTAATAACTTGTTAAACCACCGCTTCTAAAGCTTATAGATGAGCTTGTTTTATACATTAGTGTTCTTCATAATATGTGCGGACGTTTGTCCTCAATTACTCATGATAAACCTGCCTTTTTTTGTGTAGTGACTTCAATTAACTTTACAGTATAACTCAATTTGTGGAATTGAAACTGGAAGAAAAGGTAGAGCAAAGAAACAACTCTATAGTCGGTTATATATCTGTAAATAGAAAATATTTGCTCTTACAGAAAGGTTGCATTTGTATATTCTCTTATTTACCATTTTTTTCAGTCATTTATATTCTTGCCAACCTGGATAACTGTCGAGTAAGAATTCAAGAATATTGGTGATGGAAATAAACATACACTGGTGTTGCCTATCAAGATACTTTGTATATCAGTTGTTAAGCTGTCTATCATCATGTGCATGTTTGTGTGCGAATACAGGAATGACAGATTCATAGCTGTTTGTTTTACTGAGAAAGACAACATTGTGCTTTTCTATATTTATTCATTTTTTTCTGTTGTTTTTTCTGTAATGGTTAGAGCTTGACTGTGAAAGGGAATGCAGCAGAGGTGAGGATTACCGCTTGATAAAGCTCACAGTAACAGACTATAATGTCAGTGTCTGCTGCTTCCCTCTTTTTTTTTGTTTTTTTTTTTTTAATTCTTGAAATCGTTTTTGTTTGTCATTTTAGTTCGATGAAAAGTTCTAACTTGTTTGGTGAAAATTTTAAGCAATATAACAGAGTAAGAAAGAAAGGGACGTGGTGGTAGAGTGCAAAGGACATGATGCAGCGAAGATTTGTAAAATTGACCATGCTCATGGGTAAGCCATCTAAGAATACATATACATATACACATGCACATGTGTGTGTGTGTCATATGTGGTGTTTAGTATTGGCTAGGGACACATGGCGGCTGCTTCCATTATGCACTATAATCTAAGGTACTTAGATAGCCTCTAGGTTGTACTTGTTAGTGCCTGCTCATTTTACCTTTTGAACTCGATTAATCTTGGTTTTGTAACATCCTTTGACAAAGTGATAGGAAAATGGTTAGATTAGTTGTTAGTGCATTTTAAGACTTATGTTTGGTCATACTAAAATAAGAAATGAGCCAACAACTGGAGGATAAATTAAGGAACGATGACTTCGATGATTGAGACATGTTTTGCATAGATCTAAATAATCTTCTAATGCAATCTCAATTGAAGAAAACCAAAAGAGGGATGGGCAGACCAAATTAATATGGTCCATCGTAGTTGTTAAGGCTAGTTGCTTTAGAGTCTCCAGTATATCTAGCAATGAACCAAATACCACATAAAAAATATTCATTATAGCCGACTCCAAATTTATTGAGAACAAGGTTTAGTTTGGTGTTTTTTCATACTATCTGAACGAATGTTGCATGGTAGATGGGTAAATATTGAGCTTTCTATCAATATATACAAGGTGTAATATCTACACATTATTATGCGGGGTTTAAAAATGGGCTCTTTCTTTTTTCCAGCATTGCCCCTTGGCTAAGTTGCCTTCTAATTGTGTTCATTTAACAACAGGTGGCAGAAGGACGTCACGGGTATGCTTGAAGAGAAGCGTGCAAAGGACCGGGTTTCAGTTTCTTTTGTATGTGAGACACTGAAAGCCGAGAACGCAGCCGAGGAGCATATCCGGAAGTTCATGCCTAAGTTAGTTGGGATGGACGCAGTTGGTAAGAATTACAAGAACATTCTAAACTTTTGAATGTTTAAGGCTGTCCGTTTGCTTTGAAAAACTAGATAATGGTGAAGGTTAGTCTTTCCTGGCTTTCACATCATTTATAAGCCATTACTAGAAGTTCTTGAAAACCTCGAACTTAGTATTGATTACCATTCGGAAAGGAATTTCGATATCCTACCTGTAATATAGATATTTCCGTTTCGATACCCAAGAAATAGAAAAGATAATAAATTTCTACCTCTCAAAATTTCTCTCAGAATTTATTTCAACTATGATCTCTGTTGACCTGCATGTGTGAACCCCAAAACTATTTGTGACTGTCTGACTGATCAAACCATTTTGCTTGGATCTTTATTGACTTATTTATGTCTGTGAACCCAAAATCACCCCTCCCCAACTCCGTTGAGAGAGGGTTGGTGAGAGTGAGTGCATTAGGACCTACGTCTAGCTGAAACTTGTCCATGACTGGTGGATGGGGATGCGCTACAAGGTACATATAGTCGCTCATATGATCCATTTGGTTATTCTCTCCCTATTCCCCTACCCCCTGGTGGGTGCGGTTGTGCCCCCTAATCCTATTGGACGATCCATTTAGTTCTTCTCTTAACCCTCCCCCATGCAGCTGGAGGGTCGGGTGGGGGTAGTATCCTCTACAAGATACTTGATGGTTGAGGTGCCAATTTTGACTCATCTTGCCAAATATTAACAAGAAGTCTGCTCTTGCAGTTAACATTGGCCCAATGAGCATCACCGGCATGGACTTTGAAGCAGAGACCGAACAAGAGCACAATCAACAGAATATGTGATCTTAATGGTGCCCTACTCTTTTTGAAGACAATATAATAGCCAACTTTCGATTTCCATTTTGATCTAAAAGTTATCGGTGTCTTGTACACTTGTCTCAGACTAAATATTGCATGCTTGTGGACTCGATTGCAATATAAATTTACCAAAAAGGATGGCCACATTTAGATTCAAAGTAGCTCCCATATTACTATTGGCGTATTTGGTTAGATGGAGTGGATGCTATTGAAAGGTATAATTGTTCTGGGTAAAGAAATATGATTCTGCCATGTTTAATATCATTGGTTGGACAATGATATACAGTATAAAAGAAGTTCAATTTTTATTTATAGACTATCCAATTCCACCACCCATTGGATACTCCATTAATTTCTTATCGTAAGAAAAATCGAGTTCCAAATAAATAGTAGTAAAAATCGAAAGAAACCGTAAATGAGAATGGACCCTGTTCTTTAAACTGAGAGTGCACAATCATTTCAAATAGCCATACAAATAACTGACCTATTGATACACTAAGGACGAACAGTGTAACTTATTTTTCCTTTTAATTCTATCAAATAATGTTCGTGCATGTGTGTGTTGCATGTTACCTTCATGTGCAAACGATGTTGCCTTTGTGTGCTTGGGTGTGTACCTTCATGTGCTTGTGCCTTTATGTGCAAGAGATGTTGCCTTGGCATGCCTGATTGTGTGTTTTGTCGTGTTTAGTACTTTGTCAAATATGTTTTGAACAATATTGAAAAACTAAAATATGTCAAATAGGTGCAGTAATGGCGTCTTTGGCGGAAAGGAATTGAACAATATTGAAAAAAAGAAAAAACTAAAATCCAGTCTAACACTGAATAATAAAAATGCATTGAGAATAATTCTTTGCAAGTCAAATTAACAAGAAAGTAAACTAAATTGTAAATAATGATAAATAATTATAGTGTCAAACGTTAAAATAGTCTCATTCAAATTCAACTAGTTCTGAAAGTCGTACACAGAGAGTATACATGGTTTCCATGAACATCTTGATAAGCAGCAATAGTTAAAACGGAATGGTTATCAAACAGACCAGAATCTCAACTAATATGCCATTAAAAGTTCCACGAACATCTCGATAAGCAGAAATAGTTAAAACGGAATGGTTATCAAACAGCACTCGAATCTCGACTAGTATGCCATTAGAAGTTCCAAGAACATCTCAATAAGCAGAAATAGTTAAAACGGAATGGTTATCAAACAGCACTCGAATCTCGACAAGTATGCCATTAGAAGAATAGATTCCAAAGCAGCACAATCTGAGGACAGCAACTTTCACAAGATTAAGCTTTCTTGAACAAGCTAGTATTGTCACCTACTTCTATATATAACATCAACCACTTCCACTATACGCACACTTCGTGTCATAATACCTGAAGAATAGAGAGAACATGATCAGCTAATATGTGAAGAAGCATAAGCAAAGTCAATAAAATATTAATATCATACAAAAGAATCTAAAATATTGTTTATTGTCTTGTCCAATCCTGTTTAATGCTACGTTCACAAGCACTTAGCATGGCGAAACAAGATATCAATATCTCATAACATAAAGAAAAGTAGCATACGCAAAGTTGATGTGGAGAAGAAGCATAAGAAAAGTTCATAAGAAATTCAACATCATCAAAAGGAGAGGCACAATAGAAGAGCTTAATCGAGCCAAGATTAACAAGTATAAGACAGTGTCTAAATCACAATATCAAATTCATATTATCGCATCATATACATACTTCCATATAAAACTGTTGATCTTATATGACAACCCCCACCCAAAAATGAAAGGAATTAGATAAGTGTACAAGTATAATGGGGACAAAAGGCAGCAGAAGGGAAAAAAAAGAGTGCCATCTTGAAAGCTAGAAATAAGAACATTACAAAACGAAAACAAAACCTGATTAAAGTGCATGTTGTGATAAATAAAACATCACTCGTCCGACGCTTCATCTGTATCAGACAAGGGCAAAAGGGTACAAATCCCAAGCACGTGCCCATTAAGGCACACATAATACTCAATGCAATCTTCATAAGCACCTAACCTACAGCTTGCACTAGCTGGTATCATCTTTGCTTGCAGCATGTTCCACAACTTCGCCTTACAATATGGACATAACTCTGTAGGATGCAGTGGTGCGCTCCTGTTAATCAGCAATTTTCTTACCTTTGATGTCGCAAAGGATTTAAATATTCCTCGGAAAATCCCAACATCCCCTTCATCCCCTTGGTCAAGATGTTCACAGGGATCAGACACGTATAAAACATCAGTTCTACACTGTGGTAATAAGAAGCTCTTCCCTGATGTTCTCGAGAACCTTGTTCTGTAGACAAAGTGGCCAGGAATGTGAATGTTATTGAATAAGCCACCCTTGTCACATCCAGAACAGTATATGAGTAGCTTTCCGAGTGCTCTCCAGTTACCGTCAACAATGTGACTTCCACTAGATTGCAAATCAAGCATCATTTTAGGAGCTCGTGTCTTACAAAACTCCTTCCAGAGGAGTCGTTTGGCAAGATCGTCAAACCATTTGCATACACAAGAAAGTGTTGCCACCAACTTAGGGTTCCAATTTAATTGATTAAAAACCAGGAATATCACTTCCTCAGTAAGATGCCCTTTTGTGCAAAGACAACTTGCAGAGTGTACGCAGCGATATTGCTTTGTGATAATCATTGTCTTCACCTGGAAATGGAAATAGAAATAATGATAAATAGCTCAATGTCAAGATCTCAAACTTAAAATGCAGCTGAATTTGTCGACCAGACAAGTGGAAATGTCATGGTGAAACAGAATTCCATTTTTAAGGACCTAGTGATGTTCCTAGTAAAATAAAGTCAAGAAGAAAAGGTTGATGAAGCATTGTACAATGTTAATTGCCAAAAGAAACCAAAATCTTAAAATCTTGTTGTTTGATAAATTTCATCATCCTTTTAATTAGGAGTAAATTAAAATTAATCATTATCCTATCTCACATTGTATACAAGAGAGAATTTGAAGGAATGTCAATTGTAATCAGAACCACAAGGGGAAATCTAAACAGCAGGAAGTTTTCCAAAACTATAGACATCTGAAATTTCATTCTAAAGCATTTCCAGGTCAAAACTTAGAGCACATGCTGCAAAGTTGACATATATGATAAACTCTAGATTGTCAGTTGAAATGGGTGGGGGTCAAGTACTAGTGTCTGACATGTCTTGTAGGCCAACTCATGTTTGATTAACGCACCATATGGCGATTGTCCTACTTTAATGTTAATTTCTCAACTACAATGGCCACGAGGTTGGCATATTCTAATCAAAGCTTTAAAATGAGTATTAATTATATTGAAAAACAAGAAGTTATAAAAATAACAATGTAGCATATAAATGTATAATTTTATTTTCATTTGCGTTCTACGATCTCTCAGCCCCACGTCCATATCCATGCCTAAAAGATTGTTACTCTCCTTCCCTATCAGAATCTCACTACAACACTAAATCCAGATCAGATAATGAGGCCAGATATCTTTTGATTCAATAGAAGAGAAACACATGTCCAAAACATAATTCCTTTTCCCAAACCATATTAATGTCGAAATTTGTTTGAGAAAAGGGATCTATAAAAAACTACAACACAAGGAAAATCAATAAAAGGCTACCCCTAAAACCTCATATGTAAAAAAATAAATAAATAAATAAATTAAAGATTTGCGAAAGGAATTATTTTACTCAACTCATGCAATAATCCATAAAACCTGCATTAAGAATACTCCACAAAACCCGAACCTAAACCATATTAGAACAAACCCACTTTAATTTAGGACAATTACCCAGAAAAAGTATTTCCTTTATCTAGAAACAGTTCTGAGACAATCCGTGTATAAAAAGCTAAAACGAAAAATATCGATAATAACTCAAAGTTTGATTGCCAAGAAAACTAATAGCAGGACTGTGTCGGGATTGTGACGTACTCGAAATCAAGACAGTAAATTCTAACCTGAGCTCAAAAGAAATCATGTACCCAACTAAAATATCATGCAATAATCAATAAAACCTGCAGCGATGATAACAAATTCAATACTCCAAAAACCCAAAACATAAACCACATTAAAAGAAAAACCAACTTAATATTTAGAACAATTAATTAGAAACAGTATTTGCTTGCATCTAAAAACAGTTCTAAGACAATATAGAAACTTCCAAAAAAAAATATTAAAAATAAATCTATAATGTTTGATTTCCGAAACAAACAAACAATACCAGGAATGGATCGGGATGGACTTGAAATCAGGCCCCGAAATTCTAACCCCAGCTCAAAAGCAGTTCACTTTCAGCATCAGTCCGCAGATCATATGCAAACTAGCAACCTGAGACAACAAGATTTTAGGGATTCTAACCTAATGCAAAGGGCAAAACATAATTCACATAAAATCGAGAAATTACCTGGAAAAATACAAGTAATGCGGGTTTTTCTGGTCCAAGGAAACAATTACGGGGTCAGAGTAGAACTTACTATGCAATTTTTGCAAAGCAAAATATAGTGATGAAATGGGTTCTAGTATTTCAAGAAATTTTAAATAATCTATGATGAAGTATACGGCCACTTGCTGTTTCCTAAAGAGAAAAATAGACGAATTATTTAAGTCCACGGGAAAATTCAATACGGGGAAACATACTCTGTCGGTGTATTCTTGTGCGACAGTAGATTTTGTCGTCAATTTGTTGGAATTAAACACACGCAGCACTCGGTCAGGTCATCTCCGAAGGAGACACTGAAACACCAAAATGCACCAAAAAAAGGTGCAAAATGTCACCAATGTAGCATCAAAGCAAAATGGAACAAAGTGAATTACGTTGCACCACCATATTGCAAATGTGTAAAGTCAATTTTACCTTTTATTTTTATTTTTCAAACAAATTGATTAAGGTTATTTGTGTCAGTTGTGTTATATAGTTTTTAATACAATAAATTTTTATTTTTATTATTATTAATTGTAATAATGTAAAACATAATAATTATTAATAAAATTAAATAAGAATTCATTTTTTTAAAAATATAACAAACACGATTAATTGTACTATATCTTTTATATTTATTAATGAATTTGATATTTTCGTAATATAACGTAATTATTTATATAGTAATTTATGTAGTTGTAAAATAAATAAATTGTTAAGAATTAAAATATGAAAAAAAAAATGATTAAACACGGTAATGGTTGGAAATGATTTTTAATTTGGTATAAGATTTGATGTAAAATGATGCAAAACATATCTCAAATTTTGGTGGAGAGTTGGAGATGACTTTAATCTTTGTTATGGGGTAACAAAAATCTGAATTTTTTAAAATTCCAATCTCATATTGCCTATTTTTTTAGTGCTTTATTCAATTGATCTAATAAATTTATGTCCAATTCATTGAGAAGAAGAATTATTAAAAACTTGACTTCAAGTTATCTAGATGCAGTCGATTTGAGCGCATATTCTAAAAGTCCCTCAATTCAATTTATCTTGGTTTAATTGAGTACAAAAAATTGTACAGAAAGTTAAATCAACTCTAAATGACAATGTAACGTTAATGTCGAGTTTATCGAGTTAGGTATCATATATCTTAAGTAAGTCGGTAGAAAGTGCCCTTTTGGCTAGCTAGTAAACCAAACAACCATCTTCCCCATTAAATGGATATAATTTGTTACAATTGGGAATACAATTTGTTTTCATTGCCCAAAAAAATGCCTAGAAAGTCAATTCCCACAAAAGTGATGAGAATTGATTTACCTCAAAAAGCAAGAAAATGCGGCAAATCAATAAAAAGTAGAAAATTAATTACCTAAAATATATTTCCTATTAAACACTCTAAAAAGTGAAAAATGGCAAAAAAAAAATTCCATCTTCCATGGAAAACTTGTCCTATCAAACAGGCCTTGGCCTAATTGTAAATAACACAGTCTTGATTTCGAAACTCCACAATAATTAATATTTTATAGGTTGTGCAACCTTAAAGTGAATTTCTTTGATTTAATGTGTTTATGTGTGTTGAAATTTAAATAGAAATATAGTTCCTGTTTGGTAGAGATTAAAATCAAATTTTTAGTAGATTTTAAAAAAAATTGATGAATATGTGGTTGAAAAGTTGAAGATCCCGTAAAATGTATAGTTAAAATAAATTGTTTTGACTTGAGATTTTAATCCAAACCAAACATGGGCATAGCAAGTATACGCATGTAAGTAGGGGTAGTTTTACTCGAGAGGAATTACTAGTTAATTTGTGTAAATTGATTTTTAACACGCACAAGTAAGGTTATAGTATGTTGAATATAACAACTTAATTTCATCAAATCTTTCATAAAGTTTCGAGTCTTGATTGTGTTAGCTAAAATTTAGAATAGATTTCAGGTTATATGATCCACTTGGTAAATTATTAATTAATTTTTAAGATAGTTTAAATTGAAGCTAGGTTTATCATATTACTACTTATCACACTACATTACAATTACGATTTAGATAAACAAGAAAAGAAAGAAATTATGCTATCTGCAGACTCTTGTGATTGATTAAGAGAAGATGAGTAAATACTTGGAATAGAAAGTTCTTTAAGAGGATTTCTACGAAAAAGGGTGAGATTTTTTTGTTGTTGACGAAGGAAAGTGTGAAGCGTTCCTATAATTCAGCAGTAGCAAACATTATGACTGATAACCCAAGGATAACTAATCAAGAGGGTGGTGAATTAGTTATTGAAACTTTTTCGTAAATT
>CAIGRL010036374.1:0-13734 GCA_903798325.1 Fraxinus xanthoxyloides
TTTTTTTTTTTTTAACTAGTTGCCAACTCTTTATATGGTGCATCTATAAGAAAGTATAATCATGAATGTTTAGGCGAAATGTACGATTTAAGGTTTGGTTATCCTAATTGATGTTCAATAACCAATGGCAACTAGATGTAAAGCTTAATGATCTCTCGTGTTATTTATCAACTTCTTTAAATAAACCAAACAATAGCTAAATCTATCATGAAATGCATTATAAATAAACTGATTTTTTTTTTATTTTTTTTTTTGAAGACATTGGCACCAATTTTGCCACCTTGACCCATTTATATTACAACAAAAGACGTGGAAGTGGCTTATGTTCTTGTTACCATCAAAATTCAACAAAATCTGGCAAGCACAAGCTTGCTACCACATTTACCGAATTTAATCGAGCCTGTTTAATGAAATATTCTATTTTCCAAGAACTGCAATACTTGATTTCACTTGTATACCAACACAGAATAGTACTTTTTCCCCCACCCTATAGAGCAGTATGTACCGAAAATAACTATACAAAGCCATGTAATGCGGGCCAACTGAGTCGAGCAGTTCATAAAATACTCCAAATATTGAAATCACAGTGGCCCTCTGAAATTTGGGTTCCTTTATGCAGCGATAGTCATTTATGTCATCTGAACTGACAATGGCAAGTAAAACAGAACTATCAGTGGACAACACTGCTGAAAGGAAAGGTCTAATTCTGTCATTAACCTGTGGATATGGACTTCAACCCCAACTGATGTGATATTCAGATGTCTGCAAAATATTGCATCCAAATCAGCATATAATAGAAAGATTATATAACAGTTTCCACCAAACGAGCTGAACAACACAAGCTTGCCCTCGTCTCTTCTTTATGCGAAATCAACTTCAATCCTTGTCTTTTTCTCTTTATGTTCTTTCAGGTTCCTTTGTTACTCAATGTTTTCCTATTTTATGGCAAAACGATAAGAACTTGGTAACCGGACAAATTAATGAAAATCCTGAAGTACAAAGAAACTTACGTGTTTCTGAGCTTAAATAGGTTCTTTCAACAATTTCCGACTTCAGAATTTGTTACAATAGATAGAACATCTTCCTTAAGCTTCTCTATTATCTGCATTAGCAATAGGAAAAACATTTGGTTCACATGGAAAAATTGACAATTTTGATAGCATATCAAAAGTCTTATGAGGCATACCGAGCTTGAGGTCTTAGCCCAATTTAACATTGATGTAGCAGCATCCTTCAAATGGTTGTAACCCGCATGATCATAACTTATAGAGTAATCTGAATTTTCGGTTGCTTCTGCCACCCACAGGTTATTCACTTGATCTTTAGGTCTTTTGATGAGATTACGAAACACAACCTGGAAAGATCGGCTGAAGTGATATTTCCACATAAATTAATGGAAGATATGATCCTTATGATTTACAAGTGATGTTATCAGAAACCAATCTATAATATATTCTTGAATTTTGTTGAACTGGTAGAATCTTCTGGAATTCAATTTCTTAAAACAAATAAAAGACTATTACTCTTGAGGAATTATGCATACAACGTTCTTGAGAAAAATGGTTTCAATGCGTGGAAAATAATCTTTGAGAAATTTATTAAGTGAGGTAGAGTAAAATATGGATGACTGTGTGGTCTAATCTATGTTCTTTCTGGTTATGCAGGAATTTATCACTGGCGAAAATAAAATCAAAGCTATATCATAATCAAATATTGCTCGTAGTCCATTCGATCCTATCAATGGACTTCCCAAATTTGGTATCAAAAGACAAAATTGAAAGATCAACCAACTGAAAATGTAACCCCTTGTTTGATCCTCCATTCTTTAAAAACTCATTTTCAACCACACATTCTAATAAAATAATTTTACATGTAACCCAAGTTTTTTTCCTAATGGTTAACCACATTCTCCAAAAAAAACCACTATTACAAAATCCTTTGTCAATAAAAATGGGGCTCAAACAAACCCGTAACATATATACTTCGACAAAACTACATGAACAAGTTGACGATGAAGGATGAGTCGTGTACTTGTAAGTACTTACCACAGATCCTGCAACATTATAGTTTACTGGTGCAAATGAATCACACTCTATGTCAGGCAAGTAGAAGCTTATGGCCAACAATGTATCTGATGATTCCCTGAAAAACAATTCAGATGCCGATTCATCCGTCACAAACACCCACTGCTTCTTTTGATGAGCTTCTGTATACACCTCTCCCACATAAACAACGAAAGCAGCTATATCGAATTCACTGAACAAAATTTATGCAAGAAACATTAGTAAAAACCTTAAAGTTGTGATAGAAGCAGAACCAATTCCAAGACATTAGGAGAACGCCCACCTGGAGAGAGGAACTTCACCCAGATTTGATATTGTAATTGATGATCGTGGAGTGAAGAAAGGCCTGCAAAGAAAACTTGTCATCCATTCAATCTATTTCACACTCTCAAGCACACAGAGATCTAAGTCTAACAGATTAACTTACTCATATTTTTCAATTATTGAAGGAGACAAAGGCAGCCAATTGGTAGTTGAACCTCTTGCTTTTAAGTAAAGGGTGCCTGAATAGGTGCTGCATGGTAAAAGACCTCCAACAGCATATGCTCGCCCCTCGATCAGGTCTAGTTTCTGTCAAAGATAGCAGGAAAATATCTTAAAGATGTATCAAGAAGCATGTAATTAGAAAAGAAAGCAAGAAGTCTGAACAGAAAATCGATATTCGCGTATACGCATATAATGCAGTAGATTATGAGCCACAATTGAATTCACCTGTTTCTCAGTTGGGTTCCATATAGTTATCAAGCCTTTGCCTGGGTAGCATTTTCGTTGATGACATTTATTAGTCAACCCGACAACTCTAACCCGCATAAATGGAGTGACCTCTCTATCATTTAGGCCAGATGCTTCCAGAGCTCTTTCAATAGATTTTTGCATATCCAACTGCCTCATTTCCTAGCATACAGAGGACATCATGAATAGAACTCCTGCTGAAGATTGTAACAGTAAGTAAAGAAACATGTCTTGCCATACCTCTAGTTTAGCTTTGTAAGAGGTAAAAGAGGTTAATTGTTTTGAGCTCATCCCAGCCATTAGTAATTCTGGTTCAGCAGCTGTCTCAAGTAACTTCAAGAGTTTGGCTCCTTCATCATTATCATGGTCGTCATCACCAACAGAAACTTCTTTTTCCTTTTGGAACTCAGACATAATCCCTTCTGCGATATCAGATCGCCTAGACCCAAAGAAGAGATAAAGAATCAAGTAAGAGTTTTACAGCTACATTAATTTACAAGTAGCAGTTCTTTTTTGTTGTTTCCTACTATAGTTCCATATATTTCACAGTTTAATTAACTTGAAATTTAAAACATCTCAATGCACAATGAGAGACAGAGATTAAAGAATACATGATGAACTCCATGTGGAGCAACACAATGATCTTCTTAAACATCCATAATGACATTAATAGGCTCCACAGAAGCCTATGAAGCACAGATAGGAGTGTCGGTTTCAAATACATCGAATACCAATACATATTGGACACATTGAGATACATGTAGTTGTGTAAAATGTGCCACATGGCATGTCCTAATATTATGTTTTTAAAATTTTACTTGTCAAGCAGCTTGTCTTGTATGTTTCAAATTTTAATGTGCAAGGAGACAGTCTATCCAGACACATCAAGGACACAGCAGTGCATTTTTCAAACTTTGAAATATAAAAGTAGGAAAAAAATTTAACTGTTAAAACATTTGATAAAATAAGTCAATAATAAGAGAAAAATTGAAAGAACTTTATGTCAAATTTGTTTCGTATTTATCGTATGCACCACTTATTGATATATACATTTTTTTGATTGGCACTAGTTATACAAAGTACAACTTAAAGTTATCTTAATAAACATATAGATACTCCTCAAATTCAAAAGATTTTATTTGCTAACTTCACTATCAAAGCTAAGAAAGAGTATTATTTTATTGAAAAATTATTTAGTATAAAACTAAAGATGAAAAGTATAACTGTAATTTAAAAGAATATCCATCTACAAGCCAATGTCCTATTTTTCTGAAAAATTATGTGTACTTGTCCATATCCATGCTTCATAGTTTTTGACATAACAGGTTTTACTCTGCAGCTAGCCATATTCCACATCATATTCACATTCAAGAAAAAAAAAAAGAATGAATCCAAGAAAACATATATATGTTTCTTGTAACTTATGATACTCTATATAATTGTTCGATCAGATTAAGGACCGATTTTTGGGTGTAAAAATGGAAATTCGCACAAATTTCTAAAATCATAAAAATAAAAATATTGAAGTAACAAGAAAACGTATATAACAAAGCAAAAAATAATAGAAGAAACAGGATAATGATATCGAGTGTAGTCACATGGTACAATCCAAAACTGAATATGCATCCCGGAAATGTTAGCAATCTATAGTCAGTTTGCATTTGCAAGTAGGGCATCACCTCTGATTATATGATTGCTGCACTTTAGATTCCATCCTCGCGGACCTCACAATAAAGTCCCCATTACTAAGCCTGGATGAGATATTATTCTTGTCAGACCCTAAAACATAGCAGGCATATAATAGTTAAATGATCACCAGGATTACCTTTCCCTGAAAAGAATTGGATATATCCTTTCAACCCCAACTAAAGTACTAGGAACAGATCCTCCAGTACCCTTTATGCATTTAAATGCTAACGGAACACTGGCACTTTTACCTGTGCACATGGTAAGCCAAGGCCTGAGGCAGAAGAAACAACAAATATGCTGCAGAAAGATATTATTTCGTTTATGAAAAAATGCATTATAGCATGGCAAGAACTTACAGAATCCTAATTGTTCAGCCCAATGACATCTGTATGTTCCATTTATATGCAATAATATACTAGTTGTTTGTGATACCTGAAACCAAATTTAAAACAACTTAATAAACACCTATATTAAAAAAGATCGACAAGCCAGAATAAGCTGAAAATTGGAACCAGGCAGTGACCTCAAGAGGTGAAATGGGCCCAACCCAGCCACATAATTTAGCTCCCCAGATCTTCAGATGACAACAGAAACTGTAAGCGGTAGGAAATGCTGAAAATCCCCGAAGAAAAATCTAATTGTAAAATAATAAAAATAATACGTCGTACCCTGAGCTTTTGTCCCAGAAACAACTTCCCAGCAGCAAGCTTCTTAGATAGCAGTTCATCAAGTAGAGCTTTCACCGAATACCTGTATAAATTACTAGTTAGATGTTGGACATCAATTTTGTAGCAAAAGCATTAATGCGAAGAGTTTCTCACCACCCGTCAGTTAATTCGATTTTTGCAACTGTTGCATTGTCGTGGCCTTCTGACAAAACAGATTGAGGTCCAACCTTAGGGTCCCAATTTTCACCAACAGACGAAATGCACAGTACCATCATCGAAGAAGGCGGCACATCTCCATCTAAAATTTTCTTGATTGCAGATCGATGGCCATGATTTACTTCTCTCTCGTACCTGCAAGGGGATATGAAGAATTTTTCAATACATTCTTGAAGCTCTAGCCACAAAGAATAGAGTGTGAATCTTAGGTACCTATACTTTAATTCTTCAAGCACATTAGAGACTGTCAATAGTTTTCCAGAGAACTTGGCAGGAAAGCATCTCTCGTAAGATGCAAGTTTCCAGACAATCCACTTATAATGATTTGAAACCCACCTATAGTTATGGTGGAGAAAATAATCAAATAATAAGATCGGCCGGAGGATTAATGAGAAGGCAAAGAAAGTTATAATAGATAGAAACCCATCAAGAAAAGTTATTCAATGAATATAGTAATCAATCGATTTTATTACACCGCAAGTTTTGAGCACAAACAAATTTATCTAATCGTTGCCAATTAGTCTATGTATAGCACTTCTCTCCAGATGGCAGCACAAAATACTGAAACATCAAAAATCATCTTCCAGGACAACATACATAAAAAAAATTCTGAATATGTACAGCATACAAAACAAGTTCAACAACGTTCAAGATAGAAGACTACAACATTACTCTTTAGTTAAATATTGCAGGGAGGCTCCAGACTGAGACAGCATCTGGATGAAAGCTTCTGGTCCAATGCAATCTGAAATTGGTTCTGTATGAAATGTGTAATTTCCAGCAGCAGTTGGGTTCATTTTTCTGACACTGAATGGTAAATTCTCCAACTGAAGTCATATTACACTGTCGTAAGAATTAATTGCTACAGGAAGAAGATAATAGTAAAAGAAAAAATGCTCTGGATGTATATGATACCTTCTTTTGGATACATGAAGGCTGTGAAATATATTCCTTAATGTAGACTCGAGGAACCTGAAATGGATATCGCATGGAAACTCTTCCTTTGCTGCAGGATTCTTTCGGCGCTAGTCTGGACAAACCTAATGAAGATATGTTCCTTAGAGATTCAGAAGAAAGGTTTCATCAAGCAAGAGGTTATCTTGAGAGCTTGACAGTTTACCATTAGGAACAGATGAATCAATTTTATGAAGAGGCGTGACGAATTTGGAAGTTCGGGGTCTCTTGAATGGAGATACAGAATTAATCCTTCCAAGTTTTCTCTTTTCACCAAAATATTGCTTGTTATCTATATCTTCCATGCCATTACTGTTCGAGATATCCGCCAGTGGACCATTTGATAACCTTTTTATGGCATCTATCCTTAAACGAATTTCATTTTCCGAACAATCCACTCTTTCTGCAGGAAAATTATTTTTTAGTGGCTTTCTATTGGTACCATTATAAGGCCTGATAGGATTGTTATTCCTAGCCTCTGCATCAAACTTTTTTATCAAGTTATTGCCAGGACCTATTGTCTCCAGCCTACCCGACAACTGCTTTTGGTTTGAAATTGATCTTAGCGGGGAAGTAAAGTTCCTCAACAAACTATTGCTATTTGATGGCCGTGAGAATGGAGTCATCTGATCATTTTCTTTATTTGAAGTATGAGTGGTTTTTCCGTCTTCAAATATTGAAAATGCTGGATCAGCTACGTCTGCTTCGTCTAAGAAAGAATCCACCTCAGGATCTCCAAGCAGGTTCCTTGCGCGTTGCAGCGCATCCGTAGAAACCGATATGGATCTTCCCCCTGCAGTATGGAACTTGACTGGAGGAGGTTTTTGAGCAGCATCCTCAAAATCTGGAGTGAACTCTTCGGACTCGCTTCTGAGTGAATTAGACTTTGCAATGTAGGGAGATATGGGAATTCTGGAAACACTACTAAAACCTAAATTAGCTGGATCCTCCATCTCTAAGGGAGATGGATTTTCACAACAAAGAAGCTGACTTGCGGTTAAGTGTTTCCTTGTCTGCTCAAAGCCATCAAATGTCTCGTGATTGGAATTTTTTTCCAGACCTAACAATGCTTTTGCCCTGTGTAGGCCTGCAGAAGATATGTTAACCGCTTTACCTGAACCTGTCTGGAACATGGAATTTGACATGTTAACGTCATTGTTTGAGCAATTCTGGAAACCAGACCCAAAAACAACCGGTTTCAGAAAGCCTGTCTGGAATGTTGGTTTTGAAAAGCTATTTCCATTCTCTTCTCTATCCAATTGGCCTGCACAGTCTATTTGTTAAAAGAAAGTTACAACCCTCCAATATCACAATCAGGAATTAATAACAAAGAGAGACAACAATATCAAGAAATGTTCACAGAATGTTAAATAGTTTTATGAGGTAATAAAATCCGTATAATTTCGACTTTTTTCTTGCTACAATTCCCCATTACACCAATGATAGTTCGATTGGAAAAATTGATTGAGTTGCTTTAATTTATTTATTTTTTTTTTAATTTTGTTTATTTGGATAATTATTATTTCTAGGTGTTGCTTCCTAAAATCAACATTGTCCATTCTAATAACTATTGAGACCAGAATTGTGATGCAGGTATCCAGGTATCACTTAGTATGAGATTTTAAATGCTCTATACGCCAAAATTAATTTGTGCATAGATGAGACACTTAGTAATTGACATTGACATTCTTTCTCACTATACTTTTTCCCTGTAATGCAGAAGAAAAACAATAGATCAACTGAATGGTATTTAATATACATACAATTCAAGAAAAAAACGTAGGATAAACACAAGAACAAAAGTAAATAGTGCATTTACTTTTGGACCTAAATTTAAAGATGAAAATAATGCATTCAAAACAATTTCCCTGAATGCATTCAAAACAATTTCCCTGCATCAGTTGTTCTTTCTATTTAATTGATACTTACATGTGGGAAAATAATTTTTTAAGTTTCACTATTTCAAATAACAAAAATACAATATTGTATTTCTCAATTGGTTCTTATCGAGAACATATTTACTAATTCAATTCAATAACTATCTAGATTGATTTTTTTGTAAATGAATGAAGTGGGTTGTAAAAAGAAAATACGGATTCCTGTACATATATGACAGTGGGTTACCCAAGATTCGAACCTAGAACTATTAGGGGTTAGAAACTTTGGCTTTAGTTCAGCCAAAATAAACTTGTGGATCAGCAGGTTAGAGAACCTATGTTTCAAAATGTTATTAATTATTAGAACTGATGAGTTATATGAAAATCAACAATAAAGCTGTATATAGCTAGAAATAAATATTACTGTCAATGAAGTGAAGAAAAAGTCAAGCCGATATTTATCAGGTAGGTGAACGAACCTAATGCTCGTTTCACCAAAGTAAAAAGGAATTTCGAAACAAATTAGATTTAGAACATTAAAAATTGTGCTTTTCTCTGATCCAATTCGTAAACCCAAATTTCGGCTGCCTTGTGCATAAAACTGAAGTATTTATAATATTAAAAAACATAATCCTTTTATTCACCGAATCCTTAACATCTCTAATATATTCTGACTAAATATACGAATTCCCATTCTCAAATAGGAACAAAAACTTTACAAAATAAAAATAGCAGAATAAATACCTCGATCATTAACCTCAATATCTACATCTCCGAGAATAGACCGTGCTTTAGCTATAGAAGACTTCGTCACCGCTACAGATTTTCCGAGTCCAGTTCGAAACATGGGTGGACTCTCCGCATTTTCCTTCCCACTCTCCAGTAACTTTGAACAATCTATCAGAAAAATCAACTTACATTCACTAGAAAAGGAAGCTTAAAACATATGCATAAAATTGTAAATATAGAACTAGAGAGAATGCCTTGAAGTAAGAGATCCGCCATGGAAGGGAGGCGATGTTCTATTACAGGTTCTTGAGCTACGGAATCTTCTGGTTCCTCTTTCTCGCGATGTTGATCGGAGATTTCCCACCGGAAAGTTTTTCCGGCATCGACAAATATCTGCCACGTCGACATACTCCGTGAGGTTTTGAGGCCCTGAGGGTTAAGTTTGAATGAAAATGAAAATTGCTCTACCTTTTTAGCTGAGAAAGCGGGAAAGTATTTGAAGTAAACTCTGCCGCGCCGCGTTGAGCAAATTGTGCTTGTGGGTCCAATACATTTGGGCTTTTTAGGCCCAATTGACATTTTGTCGAGGAAATTTGATGGAAATAGCACTTTTTAATATTTTTTTACTACCTTCTGGCTATAGAAGAAAAAATCGGTTCATCGGAAACTTTGTATTTATCAAAAGATAAGGAGTTTATTTAATCCCACAAAATAAATGATGTGGATAGTCTACATAATTTATTGTTATTATTAAATCATACACAAGAAAATATCGAACGTCCATACGTTAGAAATCCAATGTTTGTGAACTTGCAATGGCTAAGAAAGTCAAATAGTTGTTGTAGCAATTGGAACCTATGTCTCGTGATAATACCATAGCACGCATCGGGAGAGTAAACAGTATTTTCACTATGAATAATGTTCTTCATAGTTAAAACCACTTCTCGTGCATCCCTTTTTAACTATGAATAATGTTATTCACATTTTAAATATAAATTTTGAGTATATGCTTCATTATGTACAAAAGTGTTGTCAATAACTTTTTCTTTTTGATTTCATTTCTTTCCTCTCGACGACAAAATTTATTTAGATATTTCAATTTTTCATATTTCAGGTAACTGAAATTCTTTTGGGGCTTGACAATTTATTATTTCTATACACTACATGCCTCCTCAATGTGACCATGTTTACCATTTACTCCATTATTTTTATTTTGAGATTTTTGTCTTATAATCAAGCGTCACCACGCTTCGAGGTGTCGTAGATTTATCAAACATAGCCTCTATGTGGTGGCCATTTTTTGGAAAAATATTGTTTTGAATAGTGAATTTTTGGAGAATCTATTTTTAAAAGATAGGAAAATGATTTGAATTTATATTAAAATATTTTATTATATGAATATGGTTGAAAATGAATATGTCGAAGAAAGAATTTTGAAAGAATTGAAGACAAACATGGGCATAATGTCAAAAGAATTGTCCTCTTGGAAAGTTAATTCAAGTTGAAGCATTTAAATTGGTGTAATATTAAATTATTAATCATTTGATCAGACCCGACTCCAATCGAAGGCAACCAATTCATTGCCTAGGGCCTGAGATTTAAAGGATATATATAAAAAAAATAAAAATAAATAAAAATATTAACCCCAAAGACCTAATAATTTATTAGAAAAATTGCAGTGACAATACTAAACCTTTTATCTTTTTGCAGACTTTGCACGAAATTTTCATTTGTGCCACCCACGATATCAAACCTTTCAAAATGTCGATGAATGATTTCTATTAGTTTGATTGTTGGTTGATCAAATAATTGACTTTAAAAATAATTTTGATTAATTTTAAAGGGTTAAAATGGCAACTTTACATTTTTTATAATAAAATTAGTTATTTTATTATAAAAAATGTAAAGTTGCCGTTTTAACCCTTTAAAATTAATCAAAATTATTTTTAAAGTCAATTATTTGATCAACTAATGGTCAAACTAATAGAAATCATCCATTTGAACTTCAACTGCAACATTTTAAAATGTTTAGTACCGTGAGTGGCACAAATGAAAGGTTTGTACAAAATCTACTATTAAATGAAAAATTTGATACAGCTGCTGCAATTATCCCTAAAAGCAATAACCAGTCATTAGGATCCGTTTGATTGGAAGAATATAATTGTGTGGAAAGAAAATGAGTTGCAGGGAATTGGATTGTCTTGATTAAGGCATTTATGGCTTTTTTGGCTCTTATATTGTTTTGTTGGATTTGTTGTCACGGTATTCCTCTACCACAAGTGATGGGTGTTTGAATAAAATTTTCATTAAAAAAAAAAGAATTGTTTAGAACTTGTTTTAGTGAGAATTGTCAATTAATTGTGTTTGATTAATATAATTTTTCACCTAAAAAATATTGAAATTTTGAATCTTTAGTGTTCGTTTGACCTTGTTTTCCATGAAAATTGTCAATAAAAAGAATAAAATTTGTTACAATGGGGATAGAATTTGTTTCCACTGTAAAAGAAAAAAAAAGTTACATAAAAATGCTTTTCCTCAAAAATCAAAAAAATGTGACCATATGAGCGAAAGATGGAAAATCACTTCCTTGAAAAATTTATGCAATCAAATAGGGCCTTGAAGATTACTCACTTCAATATTTCAAGGCAAAACTTCAAGATTCAATAATTTGCCCCCGTTTCTGCTCTGAACCGACCCCAAACTCCCACCTAAATTCTTCCTCTAATTATTATGGATGCTTGGTATCTCATAATGAAGTTATAATTCATATTGCATCTTGGTTTTGTTCAATTTGGAGATGGATTAGAAATAAGAATGAGACATGTTACGATAATCAACTGTCGCCATGTACGAATAAAATTCTCTATCAAAATTATATAAGCCCACTTATTTTATAATGAAAAATTATTTTTCTATTTAATAAATTTGATTTTGAATTGGTTTCAACACTCCAAACCAACCAATCAATATTTATCGAAAAAATGTTTGTTAAAAATAAGTTTCGAAAAAAAAAATGAATTTTAAAGAGTCTATATCAAACAGTGACTTAAATAAAAAGTCGAAATAAAATAAAAATTACTTACAAATTTAATTTTCTATTTTTTTAATGAAAGAACAAAAGCATGACCAAAATCGTGATTTCTCATTGTCGCGAAATAAAAATTAAATTTCATTATATCTAAAATTGACTTGACTTGACTAGTTGGTCATGTTAAGTTTCTATATTTGAACGATTTTTAGACGAATAGACTCAGAATAGTAATATACCTATATTCAGTCGGGATATAGGTGGATCGATCGAGCCTATTCACTTGTCTTGACACATCTACCCAAGACAGTCACATTTATTCAATCTTGAGAAATCTTGTATAACCCTAATCATTAAAACCATTGAAGGCTTCAGTTTTCGAAAAATAATTTAAAATGAATATTTTTATATTAAATTATATTATATTCAACCAATATAGTACACTTGACAACACTACTCAATATCAATGCTATCTGATTTAAGATAACTGAAAGAGACTCATTAAAATGTTGTATAGTATTGGCGTGATCAACCGTTCCCTGGGCCCTGTGTATTTACTAGTTTAAATGTTTGGCAGAAAATGTATTATTCTACCTGCAAGAGAAGTAAATTGAACCTTAGGTCCACATCACAGAACATCCATTATAGACTTGGGGCCCTATGTGTTTTCAATTGCAATCTATCTAGCTAGTTAACACCTTTTGCTTTCGATGTGGGGAAGGTGTGACATAATGAGTAACCTTGTTAGATGTAGATAAAAATTAAATTTTTAGTATATTTTAATAAAAATTGATGAAATATGCGATTGAGAAATTATGATTCTCATGAAACGTGTAGTTAAAATTAAATATTAACTTTGGCTTAGGGTTTGTTTGAGCCATATTATTTTGAAAGAATATATTTTGAAATAGTAGATTGATAGAGAATGTGTGGTTGAAAAAGAAAGAAAAGTTATAGATGTGATGAACAATATTATTTTATTGAAAAATCTGTGCTTGAAAATGAATAGAAGAATGAAAATAAAAATTTTAATGTGACTCAAATAGAGACTTATAACACAATCTACCATTATAATTGAATCAAATATGGACATAAAATTTTAAGTTTTATCGGTTAACTCTTTCTAATGCCACTTGTGTGAGAATAAGTTCATGGTGTATTCATCGTAAGCCTCTGTTTTACAATCATTAAAACAATTTATTTATTTTTATCTCAAATTCATTTTCAACTATTCTCACAATAAAATATTTTGCACGTAAATTTATAAATTTTTTTTACTTTTTAACTGCACATTCTCCAAAAATTCACTATTTTAAAACTCATTTTTTCTCAAAAAAAAATAAAAAAATCTCTTCTTAATAGTTGTCCAACTGGGGCTAATTGCGATTTCCTTGTTCAAACTCTCCAGTCTCTCTCTTTCTTGTTGGGATTTTGTTTCGAAAGTGACAAAACAAAAGGACATAAATGGTAAATTGGAAAGAAAGGGATTTTGTTTAACGCAAGTGGAAGGTTTCGGTTAATAATTCAGCTACATTTTGTTATCAATTGGATGTAGTTTTCTTCTTATTTTATACGTGACAAAAGGGTTCATTGAGAGAAATTTATAACCTAGTATTTTAGGGGCGTTTGATATACTACTTTCAAACCATTTTCGATTTTTAATTCTGTAAAATATACTAAACCCGTTTGATTTGGTATTTTTGAAAATTAAATTAAATTTATAACCACACATCTTTTAAGATTAAAAACTAAAAACTCTTTTTTTTTTTCCAATAATT